>JABCRI010001010.1:0-47503 GCA_015143295.1 Tetracentron sinense
CCTGGTCTGCCAACAAAAGGCCAACTTATGTACCATCACCGCCTAGGTAGGAGACGACGGGCGAGTTGGATGCATCCTCCAGAATCTCCACTGCCGTCACGATTAGAAAAAAAAAAACAAAGTCCTAGCTGCCGGCTAAGGCTCGCTACTACATTTGCCTGTTGCCCGTGGTATTGATGAGCAACATAGTCCTTCAAATGCTACCCATCTTCGTTCCTCATGTTCAATTCCCTTTTTCCTGGAAACAAAGCGTAGGCTTTTATGAGCATTTGAATACCTCAATATTGTTCCCCATAAAGATAATGTCGCCAAATCTTCATCACACACTGCGGCGATTCTAGCGTGAGTGTAATTCTTTCAGCTCCTTCATTGGTCCTTGAGGGCTGGCTGCTTTCTTAAGGCTGCTAAGGACACCCCATTCCGATATGCAAGCGTCGCTATATCCTCATAACCCACCATGTCCGGATGGCACAGTAGGACAGGGGCTGTGGTGAGGCGTTTCTTTTCAACTCTTGGAAACTTACTTCACATCGGTCACTCCAACTGAACTTTGCATTTTCCTTGTCAAGTAGGTGAGAGGTGCAGCCAGACTGGAGAATCCCTCCACAAATCTCCGGTAGTAGCCTGCCAATCCGAGGAAACTACGTATCTCCGTGACGCTCTTGGGCCTCTCCCAACTCATGACTGCCTCAACCTTGGCTGGATCTACAGAAATGCCCTCGACCGACACCACGTGTCCAAGAAATGCGACCTTCTCTAACCAGAACTCGCACTTACTCAATTGGCATATAGCCTATGCTCTCTCAACATCTCCAGAGCGAGGCGGAGGTCTCGTGCGTGATCTTCCCGTGTCTGGGAATACACCAAAATGTCATCAATGAATACAATCAAGCTCGATCCAAGTAAGATCGAACACCCGGTTCATCAAATCCATGAATGCCGTCCGGTGCATTCGTCAGCCCAAAAGGCATGACAAGGAACTCGTAATGCCCATACCGAGTCCTGAAGGCCGTCTTCGGCACATCTTCGCCTTGATCCTTCAATTGATGATTACCCCGATCTAAGATCAATTTTGGAGAAGAATCTCGCTCCCTTCAGTTGTCAACAATTCGTCTATCCTTGGCAAGGGTACGATTCTTGATAGTTTACCTTGTTCAACTGACGGTAGTCTATACACATCCTCATAGACCCGTCCTTCTCTTCACCAAGAGAACCGGAGCTCCCCACGGCGAGACCTTGGTTGGATGAAACCAAGTTGTTGTAACTCCTCAATCTGCTTCTTTAATTCTTCAAGCTCTATAGGGGCCATTCTATATGGTGCCCTTGAAATCGGAGCAGTACCCGGAGCAAGCTCTATAGCGAATTCAATCTCTCTATCAGGAGGTAATCCGGGAAGTTCTTCCGGGAACACATCTAAGAACTCACTCACAACTGGAATAGCCGATGAGTTTTGAGCTTCTGGGTGTGCTATACTCAAGGCTGCGAGGCGAGCAATGTCCCTCTCTCTTAATCCTCGGAAGTGAAAAGGCTTACCCCCTTCCGGCTTGAAATTCACCATCTTTTCAAAACACGCAACATGCCCGTGATGGCTTGCCAATCAATCCATACCAAGAATGACGTCAAAGTCTAAATCTTGGAAACCCAGGACGATAAGGTCGGCTAACAATTCATTCTCCCCCACTTGAACCACACTATCCCTGAATACCTTGTCCGTATCAACCGACTTGCCGAGTGGAGTTGCAATGGTCAACTCCCGCTCCAACGGAGTAGCCTCAGTCGAAAAGCCCTTTGCGAAACTAGGCGACACAAAGGAGTGAGTGGATCCTGTGTCTATCAACACTCGAGCGAGACATTCGTTCACTAATAAAGCGCCTGTGCGATTAAGTAACTAATATCAGTAGATTTCAAATAGTAACAAGCATCATACATAGGTAACCCTTAGTATAACTAACCGCATAACAAGCCACAGAAATTTTATACAACTTAAACTCAAAACTCTCGCGTACCTTGCACGACATCGTCGGATGCACGTGCGTCTCTCCGATAGAGCAAAAACTCGACCCTGAGTGGCTGGGCGAGGAGGCCGGGCAGACTGTGAGGCCCTTGAAGCCTGAGAAGAGCTAGGCTGAGATGTCTGCCTAATCGGGGGCCTGCTCCCCGAAGACTGAGCTGGCAATCGACGTCGGGGACAATCCCGAATCATGTGGCCCTGGTCGCCACAATGAAAACAGCCTCCTGTAGCCTTCCGACATTCCCCTACTGGATGCCTCCTTCCACAAAGGGTGCAGACATCATGTGAATAAGTGGGAGGAGTATAACCCGTAGCCTGAGTCACTGCGGGGCGAGGAGCATACGAGGTAGCCGGGCGAAAAGCCGGTGGAGTAAAAGGGCGGGGGGCCTGTGGTGCCGAGTACATCCTCTGTGACTGAGCCGGCCCTGCGGACTGATAAGACATAGTCCTAGCTCTCTTCTCCCCTGAACTACTAGACTGTCCCTTCTCTATTCCTCTTCTCTTAAAGAACTCTTCGGAATTAGATTCGGCCAACAATGCTTTGTCCACGACTTCTGAATACGTCTCATGTCGGAACATTGAGACACGATCCTTGAGGTAGGCCTTCAACCCCCTCTCGAATTTCCGGGCCTTCATAGCCTCGGTAGCTATCATGTGTGGAGCAAATCGAGACAGCTCTGAGAACTTGGCTTCGTAAGCCGCTACAGACATATTACCTTGCTCCAAGGTAATAAATTCAATTTCTTTCTTTTCTTTCATCCCAACCGGAAAGTATTTCTTGTAGAAAACATCCAAGAATTCTCCCCATGTCCATTCTTGGCCTTGTCGGGTCAACTCTCGGGTCCGAAGTGCAGACTTCCACCAATGGTCGGCCTCGCCTTCAAGCATAAAGGCAGCCCATGTGACTCTCTCTACTTCCGTAGGTGCCAAAACCGAGAATATCTTCTCAAGTTGCCGAATCCAACCCTCGGCAATAAGTGGATCAATGCTTCCACAAAAAGTTGGAGGCCTCATCCTCCGGAAAGCTTCTATCCCGGCTTGGGCTCGGTTAGGAGGAGCCGGTATAAGTGCCGCATTAGGCGGGGTGGCCGGTTGCCTTGCCGCCAACATAGCCAAAGTCTCGGCTATGGATGCGAATGCTTGGGCAAAATCGGGCTGATCATCACCCGATGGAGCATCACCTCCATTACCCCTCGTGTTGTACCCGCGACCCCGGGTATTGCGTCTCATGATTTCTCCTGAGAACGACAATACACATGAGTCTAACTTGGATACGCATTTAATACAATTTCGCAATTCACTTAATACATATTCATCAAGCACATTTAATAAGTACAACACAAATAATGTACACATGGTACATAACACAATAGCATAACATACAATCCGTGTTCCTAGCGTAGGACTCTATGTTCGGTTGAAGTTCAACCCATTTTGACTAAGACTAACTTGTTAGTCTATACTTGGAATACAACTCTCTAAGGTGATTCTAATACCTTGTTCAATCATCTAAGTGACCCTAGGGACTCTAATGCCTAGAGCTCTGATACCACTTCTGTCACGCCCCAAAATACCCCTAGGAGTTAAGGGATACTTTAGAGGTGACTACGTGTACCTGTCAAACCATCCTGTAATGCAAGAGGCTAAACATAATATAATTCAATGAAAATCAGAGCGCGGAAACTAACATAAGTGCGGAAGCATAAGCCAACTTTTCTTTTCTTCTATAACTCCAAATAGTATTCCAAGTTAACATATACCAAATACAATCAAAGTAAAGGTGGACATGCCCACCTATCAAAATACAAAAGGAACTCTCTAATCCTCTCCTCTCAACAGTAGTCGAGGTATGGCCACACATCCAAGTCCCCATCCTCCTGAGACTGCCATGGGATAGGTGGCTCCCTCTCCTCTACATACTCCTCCTCGACCCAAGGCTCGGGGTCGAGGACATCCACAGTACCTGCCGACATAAAAGTACGGCTGAGCATGGAATACTCAGCGAGTACAAACTACTAGCTAACCATAACAATAGCGAAAGCATAACAACAGTGAGCAATACAAGATATTAATTTAAAGCAATAGTGAAAGCATAAGATACATAGCCATATCTTGACATGCGTGTATGAATGCAAAAACCTCGGTAAAACTCATGTCTCGGAAACCCTTTTCGTGTCTCGGTCAAATCATGTATGTGTATCGTGTCTTGTCTTGTATTTCATGTCTTGATTTGTTCTTGACTTGTATTCTTGTGAGCCAGAGGCTAGCACCCTTCCTTGGGCTACCAACCTCCTTGTCATGTTTTTGTTCCATTTCTCTTGTGAGCCAGAGGCTAGCACCCTTCCTTGGGCTACCAACCTCCTTGTCATGTTCTTGTTCCGTTTCTCTTGTGAGCCAGAGGCTAGCACCCTTCCTTGGGCTACCAACCTCCTTGTCATGTTCTTTCTTGCATTTCACTTGTGAGCCAGAGGCTAGCACCCTTCCTGGGGCTACCAACCTCCTTGTCATGTTCTTGTTCATTTCACTTGTGAGCCAGAGGCTAGCACCCTTCCTTGGGCTACCAACCTCCTTGTCATGTTCTTGATTCATTTCATATACAAATACAATCTTGGAAAAAAAACCCAGTTTCATGCATGCATGCGTGCTTGTGTGCTTGTCAATAGTGGTAATCATGATGACATACTTGAATGGGCAGATCACATGACTATGACATTTCAATCCTTAACATAGTGGTATGAAAATTTAGGCAACATATAGCACATTTGAGCAATTTATCATTTCTAAGAACATTTACACAATTTCTATTTCCATTTCTTCATTAAGTCCATTTATCCCTTGTTTAGTCATTTTATCAAACACACGGTGGGCCACATTTCTTAGTCCTTCCATTTCCCTTATTTAGTGCGTATTTTTCATCAAGAAATCAAGGTACATTCGTTATTTGTAAAGTGCCCATCTTCCATTTTCCATTTCACACATCACACAACATACACCTCGGCATCCAATCGCCACATCAACACCCACACACATCCATACCTTTTTCTTATCTTATTTAGGTTCATTGGAGATGATACATTTCATATGGGAGGCAAACATAATAGCATAAATCACATTTCATAAGGAAAACCTAGATTTATTGCTAGGGTAAGTTAGTAGGGTGTACTAACCTTAAATCAAGGCTTGATCCTTGGTAGAAACCTTGATTGAAGCTCCAACTTGAAGGAAAAACACCTTTGCTTAAAGGAGACTTGAGTTGGGGAAGAAACCCCTTTCAAAAACGTGCTTGGGTTGCTGCCCTAGCTTGGAGAATGGAACCCCACACGAGCTTGAGTTGAAATCTTGAAGAAAATGTGCTTGGGGACGATCTAGGGTCTTCACCCCTTTGATTTCTTCTCCAATGGAAAACCCTATTTGCAAATCCCCTTCTCCTCTCTCTCTATCTCTCAAAATCCCTTAAGTGTTGTGAATGAAGCCCTAAAGGCTCGGGCAAGCCTTAAGGAGAAAGGGTTTAACCCCCAAAAGACGATAAAGCCCTTACTGAAATTTCTGCAAAAACGCGAAGACCGAGCGATCGGTGGTTATGACCGATCGATCGGTTGCCTACCGAGCGATCGGTGTTTATGACCGATCGACCGGTCAAAAACTCACTCTCTGGAAAATTTCCCCATACAAAATTTCTGACCGCGCGATAGCTACCGATCGATCGGTTATGGACCGATCGATCGCTGATTGAACCGAGCGATCGGTTCTCTATATGTCTGGACTGTTTTGACCATATCTTTTGACTCTCTCGTCGGATTTCGACGATTCAACTTGCGTTG
The DNA here is from genome assembly GCA_015143295.1 of Tetracentron sinense. Taxonomy (NCBI): domain Eukaryota; kingdom Viridiplantae; phylum Streptophyta; class Magnoliopsida; order Trochodendrales; family Trochodendraceae; genus Tetracentron; species Tetracentron sinense. Next base: position 5,833 of record JABCRI010001010.1, read on the forward strand.
GGTTCGTCTTTCGAAAATGCACATTTCTGACGTTTCAGAATTTCCGATTTCTCCCTTATTTATTAATTAGACTATAAAAACGGCCAATTAGCTACGAAGGTGGTATTCATTAAAGATGAAAAAGCACATTTCTGACGTTTCGGAATTTCCGATTTCTCCCTTATTTATTAATTAGACTATAAAAACGGCCAATTAGCTACGAAGGTGGTATTCATTAAAGATGAAAAAGTCTGGGGTGCTACATTAATAGTTATAAAATTGAGAACTAGGAAAATTTATTTACCTCTCTTGATCGCTTCCCTACGATCTTACTCTTGCGAATAGCCTTGATCTAAATCTTCAAGTCCCTTTCCTTCTTCTCCAATTGAATTTTGTGATCTCTAGGTTTTTCCTTCTTGGAATTTCTCAAAAACTCCATGTTCTCTCTCTTTGAATCTCTTAGAAACTCCTATTCTCTCTCCCTTTTAGGTTTAGGAGGCTCTTGGAAACCTAATTTACGAGTTAAAGGGGTATATATAGGATTTGGGACCCTAAGGAAGTCTAAAAGTCAAAAAAATGTATTGTTTGCAATTTTTGTGCGCGATATCCGATCGATCGGGACTTAGGGCCGATCGATTGGACCCTACTGGTCCTGTCCGATCGATCGGACTGATAGCTCTGATAGATCGGACCCTGATAGATTCGATCTTCTTCTTTTTCTATCCGGAACCTGCTTCAGTAAAAGGTCCATAACTTCTTACTCAGTTATCGGAATTGGACGATTCAAAGTTTTTAGAACCGTTATTCAAAGGGGAACAATTTCTTATATAATAGGGATGTTCTAATTCTAAGTTTTTGGAGATCAAAATGTCTCATCAAGTTGGATGAATGAGAGAGGGGACCTCAAAAAAATTGGGTTTCTACATCTTGGCATCCCATATTAATTCCTATAGGGATACATACATTAAAATCACGTACATTTTTCTAGAAAATTCATTTAAATGGCACAATTGCTGAGAAATTAAATTCGGGTCTCTATTGAATACAACTAGAGTGTGTACAACTTGAATGCGCTAGGGTGTAACTTGAATGTAGTTGTAGTTTGTGTAACTTGAATGCAACTACGGTGTGTGAAACTTGAATTTGACTGTAGTGTGTGCAATTTGAATTGTGAGCACAGTTCTCAGTACCCATATTTTTAGCGGTTTGTTCGCTTATGAGTCTCCACTTATTGATTCGGCAGAGATAAGTCTCAGGTAATGGATAAGGTCTTTGGTTTGATTAGAGTTCGAAGTAAGAGGTTCGGTTAAGCTTAGGGAAGGTGTTAGGCACCCCGGCACTTCTATTTTACAACGGTTCCCTACTTACTAAGTTTAAGCCAATTTAATATCAAAATTAGTCAGATGTCTTAGGTTTAGGTTTAGGTTTAGTTTATACTAATCCAAGAATGAAAAAGCTAAACTAGGTCGAACCCTGGTTGAGTTACCTACGTACTCACATTGGGGTGAGATCAGACCGAGCGTGGTTCTGACATATGAGCCCGTGTCAAGGCTAGGGGGAGTGTTGTGTGTGCACCAAAGGTGGCTTATGGTCTAGCTAGGAGGATAGGGGTAGTTGACCGGGTTGGTCAAGTGCTTGGTTTTGATTGGGCCCGATAGGCCAAAGGGTAGTCCAGTAGACTAGGGTTTGGGCCCGGTAGGCCTTGGATGGACCTGGAGATCATGGGTAAGCCCAATAGGCTTTAGATTAGGCTTGATGGGCCAAGGGTAAGCCCAGTAGGCTTTAAGTTGTGCCTGGTAGGCCAAGGGTTAAGCCCAGCAGGCCAATAGAGGTTCAACTTTGGTTAGGATTGTTAACCGGGGTTGGGCAAGGTCCAAGGTATGTTTATGGTCCTTAAGTGTGATTTGAACAATTTCATGGATTTTTCCCAATTTTTCCCAAGTTAAATGGGACTAACCATGGTTAAGACATAGGTTTGACTATGGTTAGTCCGATTAACCATGGTTAGGTTCTCTACAAAGTTGAATTTGGGGTTAGAGTGCCCTTTGGGATTTTTTATGACTCTTTAGCATGTTAACCAAGGCTTAAATGAGCTTAACCATGGTTAAACCAAGTGTTAACAACGGTTAAGTTCATCTAACCAGGGTTAGGCGAGCATATGTAATTCAAAAGTGACATTTTTCAAAGTTTCAGAATATTTTTAGAGATTTTTTAGAATTTTTCCAAGGGGTTTTGTCAACTAACCAAGGTTAGTTCTTAACCATGGTTAAGGCAAGGGCAAGGCCTGGGCAGGCTTGGAGTGGGCCCCAGGGGCCATGTCAGGTTTGGTGGAGGGCCCCCCATGGGCTGTGGGCCACTGTAAAGCCCAAAAAAACATGAGGTTGGAATTGACGGTAATGCATTTACCGTTAATTCGGATTCTTCACAAATCCATATTGGCGGTGAATGCTTCACCTCCATTTCAACATTCTTTTAACCTGAGTTTGCAGCCTCGTAACTCGAGTTAGGAGGTGAGTTAGGGGGTCTTGGACCCATGGGGTTGAAGAGGGGAATCTAGTGAAGAATTTTTGTGCCTGGAGTGGGCCCCAGTGGTGGCCTGATGTGGGCCTCACAGTGTGCCAAAGAGGCACTATTCACCATATGCATAAAATCATAAATGTCGGTAATCTGATTACCGCATTCAGACTTTTTTATTTTTTATATTTTTTTTATATTTTAATCATGGTTAAGGTTAACCATTGGTCCTGAGGTGCTCAGGTTAGACCCAGGGGAGATAGAGGGTTCCAACCCAAGCCTTTGATGGGCCTAGGGAGTCTTAGGTTGGGCCCACAGGCCTTGAAATAGCAAGTTCATTGGGTGTCAGCACTGTGTTTACCGACACCCTGGCATTTTTTTCAAAAAATCAAAATTGCCCTATGGGACTGCTATAGGGGAGGAACCAGGGGTTCCCTCATGGTGTGAGGGACCCCAGAAGCCTGAGAAGGCCCTGAAATGATGCTATACCCATAAGGGGGTTCCCCACACCATGAAGAAGGTGGGAGAAACCCCCCACAGTGGGTGTACCTGTAAAAAAAAGCTGGAAGTCCCCTGGAAGGACTAGGGACTCACAATGCATTCAAAGTTAAAATAAATGGGGGTAATGGGAAGCCCTACCCTGCTGGCACACTCCTCAGGTGGTGGCAACTACTGGCAGAGGCGACGGAGCACGTGGTGGTGCTGTGGTGGTGCTGTACGCGAAGGGAGGGAGTTGTGGAGGTCCGAGGGGGTGCTAAGGGTCTTCTTCGATGAATGAAAGAGGCCTAGGCTTGGTTTTTGGAGAGGGGTTGGAAATTAGGGATTTGCCAGTAGGTTTCATGGCTATAGGGGTGTCCCATTTATAGGGAGAGCCAAGGAAACACCCCTGGTAATAGTACCATGGTTGGTGGGGGTTCAAAAGGTGGAGTGGAGTGCTTGAAGTCGGAGAGGGGGCCACAGGTGGTGTGCACTGTGCACAGGAGGGTGGTGTGCAATGTGAAACAAACCCAAGTAATGGCGGTAGATGTTCTACCACCATTACCAAAATAGTGTAAATTGGTAATGGCGATAGATCATCTACCACCAATTCCAGTATTTAACCGTTAAGACCCTGGCCCAAGCAGGCACACGGTACGGGGGGTTTTGTTTGAATTTGTGGGCCTAAGCTTGGGTCCAGGCCGAGACTTTAGACCCTAGGGGACTTTGGACTTAGGGTTGATGCACTAAGGGCTTGACTAGGGTAGGGCAAGGATAGGTTAGGGTTTAACTAGGGTTAAATCATAGGGTTTGTCTAGGGTTAGTGTTTAACTAGGGTTAAATCCTAGGGTTTGCTAGGGTTCATCCTAGGGCTAAGGGACTTGACTAGGGGTTTAACCATGATTCAAGAACCCTTAATCATGGTTAGGAGGGGTGTAAAAATTGGGTGCTTACAGCTGCCCCTCTTTGTCGGAGAGTGTTGAGATTGACATTTGAACGACAAAGACTAGAAACATCTGATTTTTACACCAAAATTGGATTTAGAGAAATGCAACAGGGTGTGTACTATGCAAGTGGTGAGTGCTCATGCAAAGATTAGGCCTACTACAGAGGGGTAGTGAGTAGCTGGGGAAGAAAAATGATGTAGAGATGGCATGACCCGGAAGCATTTAGCGGAGAGAGGGTGTCGCTCACAAGCGGTGGGTGATTCTGATCGAAACGGTGTTTCCTGAGGGATATTAACTGAATCGATCGGAGGACACATGGGGTGTCAAGAACACACAGGGTGTTGAAAGGGGACACATAGATTGTCAGGGGACACATAGGGTGTCAGAACACATGGTGTAGAGACCCGAATCTTTTTCATGTTTTTAGTGCATTGCATTAAGGGTATTTTTTTTTAGTCTATAAATTAAGTGGAAATTAGAAATTCTAAAACGCCAGAAATGTTCGTTTTCGAAAGACGAATCCAACGCAAGTTGAATCGTCAAAATCCGACGAACGAGTAAAAAGTTATGGCCAAAACAGTAAAATGAGTCGAAATAGAGCATCGATCGCTCGGTCAGAAGTAGCGATCGATCGGTCCAAAACCGATCGATCGGTATCTATCGACTGGTCCAAAATTTTGTATGGGGAAATTTTCCAGAGAGTGTGTTTTTGACCGATCGCCCGGTCATAAACACCGATCGATCGGTAGCAACCGATCGCTCGGTCATAACCACCGATCGCTCGGTCCTTCGTGTTTTTGCAGAATTTTAGTAAGGGCTTTTTGGTCTTTTTGTTCTCAGACCTTGAGGCTATAAATAGGGGGTCCTACTCGAAATATTAAAATACTCCACCTAGTTCTAACCTAATTTGGCAAAAATGGGGAGAAACCCTAGGGTTTTGAGAGAGGGTTTTCTTGGAGAAGGAGGAGATTGATAGGAGATTTACAAGAAAAGTTTGGGAAGCTTCTCCAAATCGTCTCAGGAGCGTTTTGAATCCAAGGGAAGGATTCCTAAGGTCGATATACTATCCTAATCAACTTTATTTTAAGGTTTTGTGAATGTTAAGATGCTAGAAATGGTAGAAATAGATGTTTGATGCATTTTCCCTAATTTTCTAAGAAGCAAGCTAATTATGGATGGATATGTGGATGGAAATGTGGATTGGATGTGGATGGGAAATATATGGAGGATGGGAAATGTATGGAGGATGGGATTAATATGCGGATGTGAATAGTGAATTGATTGTATGGATGAATTATGGTTTGATGAATGCTTGAAATATAGAGGAGAAATGGATTCATATTATGCGTACACAAGGTGTTTGTGAAAATGCTTGAAAGGATAAATGCTATTATACTCTTATGAAATGGTGGTAAATTGATTATGAATTGCGATATGAATTATGATAAGATATGTATATGTGAATTGTTGGTTAAGTATGTCTAATTATTTGTATGGAAATTGATAGTCGGGAAGGTAAGAACTTAGAGGAACATCTCTCAAACCGGGAATTCTCTAATTATTTGGTATGAGACATATAGTGGAGTTTCCATGGTGGGAAATCGGAATCTAAGCAATTACCGACTCGAACGTTAATTTCGACACTTAAGCACATAAGCACGTGTATGTTAAGATAAGAATCTCACAAGTCACACATGTGGGCCACAAGCATGAGCATGGCATACGTATGACATTCTGAATAAGCATAAGCATGGCATGGTCCGTATCCGCCAAGAACGGCATGTCTCATTTCTGTGTGATCTGAATAAGTGCATAAGGCATGGTCTGTATCCGCCAAGAACGGCATGTCTCATTACTGTATGATCTGAATAAGTGCATAAGCATAAGCATCTCACAAGCACATGGTCTCATAAGCATAAGCAACTCATAAGTGTATTGTCTTCCAAGTCTAAGATTCTCACAAGTACACGAGTCAAGGTGACGATATGATGTATATGCGCACACGTTCTTCCGCACTCTGATTATGTTATTATGTTATTGGATATGTTTCTGACTAAGTGCAGGTATATCATTATTGTTAGTTGGATTTTATATACACTGAGTACCTTTGTACTCAGCCGGACTTTTGTCTTGGCAGGTATAGAGCAGGAGTACCCGGCGGAGCCGTGGGTTGAGGAGACTTACCTCGAGGAAGGAGGTGAAGGTGAGCCTTCTGAGGAGGGAGCCGGAGACTTGGGCGGCTACACCTCTTAGTTTACATTTCTTTTCATTGAGAGAGTTTTGTATTTGACTTTTAGAGGATGTTGCTCAGTAGACTTCTTATTAGTTGTGTATCAGACTTGTTGGTTCATTGTGAGTTGTATATATAGACCTTAGACTTGTGCAGGTTGGATTGGGTTTATATATCGGAATTTTATTACTCTCATTTTTGGACACTCGTGTAATAGCCTTGTATGCATGGTTTTAAGCAGGTTAAGTGAATATGACGATTCCAAAGTCCTATTTTAGCCTTAGTAGGATTTTGGGGTCGTTACACATGGGGTGTTAGGAGGTGCACATGCGGTGAGTGTCGGTGTGTCGACAAGGTATGTTTTTGTCGATTGAGACTCGTATGTGGTGGACATGCAAGATGTCGGCATATTGACTTGGCGTCAATGGAGACTTGGGATGTCGAGAACGTACGGGGACGTCTCTAAGGGGGACATGCGGTGAGTGTCGTTGTGTCGACAAGGTATGTTTTTTTCAACGAAGACTCGTATTTCGAGATCGCACAGGGGCATCTCTAAGGGGAGACATGTGGTGAGTGTCGGCATATTGACTCGGCGTCAATGGAGACTCGTATGTCGAGATCGCACGGTGGCGTCTCTAAAGTTGAGGCATGATGTCGGGTCTGATATTGGGATTGCCCAAAAGATTGGATTTTGATCATGTTGAATGCTGCTAAGAAGTTTTAGTCATACAGGGATGAAGGCGAGGATGTTTTCCCATGACTCTGTGGCGATTCGCAATTGGTGAAGATGCACGGTGTCGGCTTCCTCTACTTGCTGGCCGGGACTGCTTGGTGCAGATTGGTACAAACGGATTTTGATACCAACAATTTGTTTTTGAAAGTCTTTTTAAAAAATTCTAGAAAACTTTTGCAAAGATTTTAGTTTGACAACAAAAGTGCCCAGTTAGCTTGCAGATGTGTCAGTAAATTGCCTGTATTAGGGCTTAAGGGGATTTGTGAATTGTCTTTCACTCTAGAAGATAGGAGTATGACTCAAAACAAGACACTACCGGGGGTAGACATGCTTGTCGAATGTTGTTGCATGCTGTGGGTCGTGAATGAGGAGAAGCTTTTTTATGGGCTTTGCAAGCTTCTGGACTCTTGCTGGTTAAGAGTACTGTTGTGAGCCGTTGGAGGCTTTCACTATGGATCTGCTAGGGATTGGAGATTGTTTGCCGTCGAGGTTCAACTGGGGAGTGGGCTTCTGCTGTAGACCACTGCCAGGGAATTTGGGGATTTCCGTTTTGCTGGGGATTTCCCAAGTTTGCCTGTATACTGGGGGAATGATTTTCGAAGGATTCTCTGCTGGGGAATGTTTGGGAGTTATACATCTGCTGAGAATATTCCCCGTTGGGACCTCTGCTAGGTATACCTATTTGTTGAGAGATGCTGACTGCTGGGGATAATTTGGGGAATCCGGTGAGCCTGATTGCTGCCGGATGGCATTGTCAAACTGACTTTCAATTTTTTTCTCCCTTTGTTATCCTTGGAAAAACCAAGTCATGGGGTTCGCATAATTTTTGCGCGATGAAGCCGTTGCTTGTTTTCTTCATGCCTACGAAGTTAATTGATTTTGTCCATTTTTAACCCCTAGTCACAAGACCAGGTTTGGGGGTCACATAATTTTACGCGATGAGGCCGTTTCTGGTTTTTTCTCATGCCCGCACTGGTTGAGGAAGTTCCTGATTTGCTGGGAGAAATATGTCTTCTCCGGTCATTGCCCTGAATGGCACTCCTCTGGGAAATTGGGTGATATTTCCACTAGGGAACGTAGATGTGATATTGCGCTTGTATTCGTAGTTTTTAGGGGATCTAGAAGGACTTTAGTATAGGATGAAGCATAGGCTAGGGTACCGAAGTTTTGGACACCCTGAGGGAGTTCTCCTGTTGCAGTTGATATGCACTCCCTTGGAGTTTTTGTTGATTTTCACTCTCTGGGGAATTCTCTTGTTGAAGATTTGTACTTTGAGTTTCCCGCTGGGGAATATTGAGAGAGGTTGTCTCTATTGGGGAGAAAGAGGTTGTCTCTATTCGGGGGGATGGATAAATTTTGACTCGGTGGAGAAGATGTTCTTCTTGAAAGAAGTTGATTCTGTTAGGGATAAAGTCAGGCGAGGGAGTCCCTGACTTTTGGAAATGTTTCAACTTCTATTTTGGGGTTTCCTTGGATGGAAATTTTATATACTTTAGTGTCGACTCTGTCGAGGGAAGTTAGGAGAATTGGATTCTGCTTGGGGAGAAATTCCGGAGAGATTGTCTCTGTGGGGAGAATTGATGAGGTTAGACTCCTTTTGGGGAAAAGGGGTCCTGGAGGTTGACATAGGGAGTGCCCTGATCTTATTAATGACCGCACCTGATTTGTCAGGTTGCCTACGTACCATTTGCAAGATCAGGTCATGACGTAGTTCAAGCTAATACCACAGGTTGGCGAGGGAGGGTGTCCCTGAAAAGATTTTGTGAAAGAAAGGTTGTTATGCTCAAAGGGCTAACTAGCGGATTTCATTGATTTTTGTAAAAGAGTTTACAATGTTGGGGATAAGGAGTGCGCCAAAGATGGTCTCCTATCATTTTCCGGAGAAGCTAAGAATCCAAAGCGTCTATCAGATCTAGACCCAAAGCATAGTATCTCTTGACTTTGTCCATGTTGATGGGCTCTACGAGGTCTTCATCATTCATGCATCTGAGTCGAAGGGCGCCGCCTGAGAATTTGTCTTGAATGATGTAGGGGCCTTCATAGTTTGGTGTGAACTTACCCCTTGGGTCAAGACGGTTTCGCAACACTTTTCAGAGAACCAGGTCGTCGACTTCGATAATTCGAGGCTTGACTTTCTTATCGAATGCCCTAACTATACACCTCTGATAGGCCTGGGAGTGATTGATGGCTTTTAGTCACCGCTCTTCAATCAGATTCAGCTGCTCATATCGGGTATGTGCCTATTCTGCCTATGAGATTTTTGCTTCCATTAGCACTCGGAGTGATGGAATTTGTACTTCGACGGGGAGGACTGCTTCCATACCATAAGCCAGAGAAAATGGTGTTACCTCAGTTGAGGTTCTGATGGATGTTCTGTAGGCCATGAGTGCGTATAGGAGCATCTTATGCCAGACAGAATAGTTGGTTGCCATCTTCTCAATGATTTTCTTCATGTTTTTGTTGGCTGCTTCAACTGCACCATTAGTCTGAGGCCTGTATGATGTGGAGTTATGATGCTGTATTTTGAATTTTTGATAGAAATCAGTCATCCCCTTGTGGTAGAAATTAAGAGCATTGTCTGTCATAATTTCAAATGGGACTTCGTATGGGTAGATGATATCCTTTTTCAGAAAGCACTGAGCCACAAACGTTGTAACATTGGCATAAGAGGCTGCTTTGACCCATTTTATAAAGCAATCAATTGCTACAGGATGAATCGATATCCGTTTGATGCTTTCGAAGCTATGGGTCCGATGACATCAATGCCCCAAGCTGAGAACGGCCAGGGTGCAGTTAAATTATGAAGCCTTGTCGGTGGTGCATTGATCTTGTCAGCATAAATTTGGCACTGGTGGCATTTCTGCACGTGCTTACAGCAGTCAGCTTCTATTGTAGACCAGTAGTAGCTCAGCCTGAGAATCTTCTTGGAGAGCATTAACTCTTCATGTGTGGGCCGCAAGTTCCTCCATGAACCTCTTTGACTACTTGTGCTTCCTCACTGGTGTCGAGGCATCTAAGCCAGATTAGGTTCGGTAACCTTTTGTACAGGACTCCTCCTGAGAGGATAAACTAAATAGCCAGTCTTCAAATTACCCGTCAGTCTATTTTGGAGCCATTGAGAGGGAAGGGCTCGAGGTATTGCTTGATGTCTGCATACCAAGACTTGTTGTCGGATACTGCGTTTAGCTCGAGGCAGTAGGCAGGTTTCTCCTTTTGCTGAATCTCGATCGGCCACAACATAATGCCCTTAGGGATCTGAACCATAGAGGTGAGAGTAGCTAGTGCATCGGCAAACTTGTTATGACTCCTGGATCGGTGGCTGAAGGTGATTCTTCTTAATTGAGCACTCAACATGTTAAGGTAGGCTAAGTATAAGACTAGCCTTGCTTCTCGGATGGCCCAAGATTCATTTGTCTGACTGATTACCAGAGATGAGTTGCCGTAGACGTCTATCTCTTCAATCCCAATGCCTAGGGCTTCTTTCAGACCGACTATGCACGCCTCATATTCTGCTTCATTGTTGGAGCATCTGAATTTTAACTTGACTAAGATGGGGAGGTGTGCTCCTTTGGGTGAGATCAGGACTGTTCCTGCCCTGTGCCAATGACTGTTAGCAGCTCCGTCAAAGTATAACTCCCAGCTAGAGTATTCTTGCTCTTCGGCTTCTGTGTACAGGATGGCTTCGTCTAGAAACTGATCATGTGCTAAAATGTAGTCCTCTACTGGACTGTGGGCCAAGTAATCTGCTATCGCCTGCCCCTTGATTGACTTCTGTGTCATGTAGGTGAATTCGAATTCAGATAACATCATAAGCCATCGGACAGTCCTTCCGGTAGTGGCTGGTTTTTCCAGCAAGTATTTAAGCGGGTCCATCCGGGAGATCAGAATTATCGGGTAGGAAAGCAGGTAGTGCCGCAGACGCTGAGTTGCCCAGACCAGTACCAAGCATGTTTTCTCGAGATGGCTGTACTCTCTTCATATTCCAGCAGACGCTTACTGATGTAGTAGATAGCTTGCTCTGTTCTACATGTCTCGTCATGTTGTACTAGAACGCACCCTATGGAGATTTCTTGCACTGAGATGTAGAGTAGTAAGGGCCGTCCTAACGTAGGAGGCACAAGTAGTGGAGGGTTGAGTAGGTATTGCTTTATTTTGTCAAAGGCTTCCTGACATTCGTCTGTTCAAACTGTGGGTGTGTTCTTCCGGAGAAGCTTGAAGATCAGTTTGTAAATCGGAGTGAGCTGAGAGTTAAACTGACTGATGTATTGAATTCTACCCAGGAAACCGTTGATCTCCTTTTCAGTCTAGGGAATTGGCATTTTGATGATGGCCTTTGCTTTGGCTGGATCAATCTCGATGCCTCTTTTACTGACGATGAAGCCGAGGAGTTTTCTTGATGTGGCTCCAAAGGCGCATTTGGTCGGATTCAGTTTTAGGCCGAACTCTCTGAGTCTATCACAGAGTCTTTTCAGGTCTTCGGGATGCTGCCTGGCAGTAGATGATTTGACGATCATGTCATCCACGTAAACTTCAGTTGTCTTGTGGATCATATTGTGGAATAGTGCCGTCATGGCCCTTTGATAGGTTGCTCCTGCATTCTTGAGTCCGAATGGCATGACCTTGTAGCAAAATGTGCCCCAAGGTGTGATGAAGGAGGTTTTATCCATGTCTTCTTCTTCCATTCTAATCTGATTGTATCTGGAGAAACCATCCATGAATGAGAGAGTCTCGTGCCCTATAGTGTTATCGACTAGAATGTCGATGTGCAGGAGAGGAAAGTTATCCTTGGGGCTTGCCCTGCTCAGATTCTAGTAGTCGATGCACATCCTGACTTTGCCGTCCTTCTTGGGTACAGGTACAATGTTAGCTGACCATTCAGGGTAGGTTACTACTACCAAGAAGCCTGCATTAATCTGCTTATCAACTTTCTGTTTGAATTTCTACGACCATTCGGGTCTCATCGGTCTCAGTTTCTACTTAATTGGTCTGACGTTGGGGTTCAGAGGCAGTCTGTGCACCACCAATGTCGGGTCTAGGCCGGGCATATCTGGGTATGATCAGGCAAAGACATCACTATAGCTCTTCAGAAAGCTAATCATGTTCCCTCTGTTGCGGGCTCATGCTTGTGCCAATTTTGACTAGCTACGGTTATCCTCGGATCCAAGGTTTACTATCTCAGTATCCTCAATGTTTGATTACAGAAGTCCTTTACTGCGTTTTAGGAGATCCAGGAGTTCCTGAGGTGGTTCCTCACCCTACTCTGAGTCATATTCCACTTCCGTCAATTCCAGGAGGGTTTCAGGGTACCCTTACTGCAGACGATTTCCTGGCAAAATATTTAGCTAAATTTAGCATGCTTATGTTTTTTGTTTTTTATGGCTTCAGGACACTAGGCCTTCCAGGGGAAGAGTCCATGTGATTTTCGTCATCAGCCAAAATGTTTAATACAAAACATTTTTTTGAATCAAAATGATAGATTTTATTTATAAAACAAGTATGATTGTTGTTATAAAAGTTGACTCAAACAAAAAGAGGCCTACAGTGGCTTGACATTTGGATTTTGTAAACAGGAGCAAAGAGAGATAGAAGGAGGAGAAGGGTGATGCTTTTTCACTGCCCGGCCTGACCGACCTTTCCGTACTATTGCTGCCCCGACCCTGGCTGGCCTCAATGGTGAGAGCCTCAGTCCACCAACGGATTAGTGGCTGGTGACTGGATGACGCTTCGACGCTGTTGGAGATGGTGCAAACCTGTTCTCCCGCTAGATATTCTGCTTCTATAGCGTCTTTGATAGTCAGCTCGTCGAATCAACTGGGCCATGCTGAAGACCTCTGGATCAGGAATCTCTGAAGATTCGACATTTGGCTGAGAGGTTAAGGTAACTGGTGCAATAGGGGTGTCAGGGTAGGACTGAAAGGTTTCGACTAGGAAGGTTACAGATATGTGGGGTCGAAGTTCTGGTTTCATCGACCGACTGTTCTTCTATGTAATCTTTGTGAGATAGTCCTCATATGTGGGCCTGTAGCCCAGTCCAAAAGGTGGAGTGTAGCGCGGAGGTGTATATCTCTTTTTTATCCCTTGGTTCTGGGCTCCAAGGCCTACCCCGAGCTGATAGTTCATTTTTGTCATCATCCTGACAAATGACGGAATCAACTCCTTGTTCTGCTTTTCTATCTGAGTAAAAGAATTGACCTACTCAAATTGATAAGACGTAAGAGTTGTGCCCTGTCCAAGCTCCTAGATGTCCCCGAAGGAACTCGCCAACTCCTCTGATGGTATTACAACCAGGTGGTCGTCTTAGATGAATTTGATTTTCTGGTGTAGGGAGGAGGGAATGGTCCAACCGCGTGGATCCATGGCCTCCCAAGGAGCAAAGTAAATGAGGTAGGGACATTTATAACTTGGAAGTTTGTAGTGAATTGAGCAGGTTCGACCTTGATGACCAGATCGATATTGCCCAGATTTTGCCTTGTTGAGTTGTCAAAAGTTTGAATTGTCATGGGTCTCTTCTTCACTTGACTAAGGTTCATACCCAAGTTTTGTAATGTTGACAATGTGTAGACGTTCAGGCCAGAGCCGTTTTCTATTAGCACTGATGAGAGTCCATACACTGTACTGCTATGTAGAGGGCCCAGGTATGGTCTCTTTCACCGTCTAGTACCTCTTCTTTTGTAAAGGAGATAACTCTTGGTTCTAGCACTTGCCCCACCATATGCCCTAATTTCTTGGTAATGTTGGGTGTCACGTGGGTGCTGTTAAATACTCAGAGGAGTTGCTTCCGATGATGCTCGAAAGTCAAAAGAAGACCCATGATTGAGATCTGGGCTGGTGTCTTACTCAACTGCCGAGTAATGTTGAATTCTTCCGCTTTCTGTAGGATTTTTAGCAGAACTGCAGAGTCTGCTGATTCCTTCTCAGGGTCTGGTACCCTTGCTGTTTCTGTTTCTTTCTCTTTCTCTTTTCCTTTTGCCTTCACCAGCTCAGCTGCCAACGGCTGGTACACCCTGCCAGATCGGGTGAGATTGGCTATGCTTTTGCTCTCGAGGATGAGAGCGAGGAGCGAGTACATGGTTGAGGGTGTAAGGTTGAGAGGAAATGCGAAGGATTCGAACTAGTCTGGTAGATGTGGAGGCTTGGGCTGGAGTCGTGGGCTAATTGGTGGGACAGGGGATTGTGTAGACAATCTGCTCTTCGTCAGTTTCAATAACGGGGATTTGGACTAGGGCTTGAATGACCTAGATATTTGACAGAGGGAGGGGGATAATGATTGGTTGTCAGTAGGAGGTCCTAATGATGCCATCATCTACTGCCAGTGCGCTGGGTCTAGGCTACCCTGCCCCGGGCTCTTCCCACTGTATGAAATTAACCTGGTTGTTGTGTGGGGGCAGTGGGGCCTGGTTGATGCTGGTGTTGTTTGATGCCAGCTCAATTTTTTCCTCATCCAAAAGATCTTGGATGGCATACTTTAGGCCGATGTAGTAATCAGTTGCATGGCCAGGCCTTGGTGAAAGGCGCAGTGTTGATTGACATCGTAATTTTTACTTCTTTTGTCTGGGGGTAAGAGGGGAGTAAGGCCTCTCAGGGTAAGAAGACCCTGCTTGGTCAAGAACTCTAGCAACTGGCTGAGAGTGTAAGGGAGGGGAGTGAAGTTCAGAGGGAGCTTATCTTGTTGACAGTTTTGCCCCTGGTTAGGCCAGGCTGGCCAGGTGTTTCTATTAGCTAGCTGAGCTGAAGCTACTGGAGCTGGAAGTCTGATGGGTGTTGTAGAAGCCACCATGTGTGCACTTTCTTTCTTTTTTTGGTCACGGAGACCGTTGTTCCTACTAGTTGAGGCTGTTGCTTTTGGAGGATCAAATCCTAGGCTGGAGTGGATAGCCCCATTCTTGATGGCAGTTTAGATGCGGGTACCAGTCTTGACGATGATGCCGATGTCCACTACAGGCAATATGACCATCAGGGTCAAGTAGGGCTGCTTCAGTGTGCCCATGAACATGTTTGTCAGTTCCTCCTTAGGGATAGGAGTAGGGATTTTAGTTGTCATCTCCCTCCACAGGGTGGCGTATGCCAAGAATGATTCATTGTTGCGGCTCATTTGTTCGAGCTAGCTCTGATGAGGTCGAAGCTCCTGATTAAAGGAATACTGCTCTACAAAATAGTTCATGGCATCTTACCAAGTCTTTATCCTCTATTTGTCTACTGTCATCCACCATGTCAGGGCCGCCCCATTCGGGCTTTTCTAAAAGTACTGTATGAGGAGGGGCTGGTTCTTCTGGTGTAGGCGCATGTCCCCCAGGTATAGCTGTAAATGCTATTTCAGATAGCCTGTACCATCATACTTGTTGAAGTTCGGCACTTTAAAGCCTGCGGGGATAACCTCCCCTGAAGAGAAACTCAAGTCCTTTAGAGATAGACTCGTGCTAGCAGAAGCACCCTTCATCATTTTCAGTTCTTCCTTCATCTGCTTGATCTCTCCATGCTAATCATGGAGAGCTGACATCGGGTCTGAGGAAGAAGATGGTCTGTCTTGATTGATATGTGAGGCCTTAGGCTATTCCGCACCTTCGAAGTGCTCATACTCCATATCTCCTCTGCTTGTAGCGGGCCCAGGGTTAAGGATAATGATTGAAATAAGGTGAGGCTCAGGGATAGGTTGTTCGGATGATTCACCTGTCGGGATCCAGGTAGAGGGTTCATCAGTTCAAGTTCCAATTAGAATCTTCAGAGATTCCAAAACACTATCAAGTTTTGCTTGCCTGGCTGCAATGTCCTTGTTGTGAGCTTGTAGAATCTCACTGGTCCGCTGATGTTGATCAACTGGTTTTCTCCATTGTAACTGAACTGCTTTTTGATATGGCTCGGGTAGGCACCTGTTTTGAGACCGGTACTTCTGTTAGGATTGCGTTTGCTACTTCTGCGAGAATTGTAGTCATAGAGCGAGTCATGGGTCGGCTCATGCAACTAAAAAGAATGCAACGACTAATCACGATTATGCATGATGAGACAGAATGCAGGAAAAGATTTTTTATTGAATGCATGATTGAGTGAGTGATTACAAGACAGTGACTCAAGAAGGAGAAAAGACTCAACCCTAAGTAGGTCCATCAGGGATAGCAAAATCAAGCGGCCAGGGCACGCCTTTAAAGTCCATAATCTGTTGTTGGAGGGATGTGATTTCAACCTCCATATGTCCAACTATTTCTGAGGCATTGAACATCCGGAACCCAAACTATCGGATTCGATTGGTCATCTCTACCTTTGCACTGTCAAGCTGCTCTTGATGGAAGTGTAGTTGGGCTCTAATGATGGCAATCTCTTGGACATCGCCCCTACATCTCTTCTGGAGAGACTGGACTGTATGCTTAAGCTGGTCAACCTATTCCTGCATGGCTGGGAGTTCGCGGTTCTGTTCCACATCTTGTTGCCTGAATGCTCATTGGGCTCTCCGTTGCCTCTTCTCTGCCTCCTAGATCAGTAGCTGCCTTTCCAGGAAGATGTCTCTTTAGGGAACCACCATTTTTGCAATGGGTATGGTTCCTTGTGATGGAGCGGAAACTGGTATTGGCAGTTCCCTAGGTATCGGCATGCCGGATGGATTGTTAGGGTCTTCCACCCACCGTTGGTATGCAAAATCAGTTGGTGGTCCTATTTTAACCACAAAGTCTGGCCATTGATCTCTCAAGGAGCTTCGCCAATCTGCTTGGAATCGGTGGGTGAGGCATTCAAACTGCACTGTGAAGTCGGCAAAGTCCTTTTTCAGGTTGTCTATCATCGGGATGCACTGAGGGAGTCCAAACTAATGGAGGACTCGAAGTGGTACGTAGACCGCTGAGCCGATGAGACCTGCTAGGACCATGCATCACCTTCCTGCTATGATAATGTGTGGTAGCTGTCTATGAACTAGCCACATGTATTCCCATGTAAACTGCTCATCTGTCAGGTTTTGGAGAAGTTAGTAGAGAGTTTTGACGTCGGTAGTCACCATCTGGCCCTGATTCTGAGAAATCTTCCTGGGCAGGCTGTATACATCTCAAGGGATGTCGGGCACCAGTAGGATGGTGGGCAGGTGTAAGACCAGCCACAGGTGTAGTATCAGTGCACTGGCATGGAAGATGACCTTTCTGCGCTCTGATGCTTGGTTCAGAGCCTTGAGCAGCTCTGTAAGGATGACTGGGATGACCGTCTTGGAGTCGCGCATGTCTTCAATGACCCCCACCAAAACTGAGTCGGCTAGGGTGCGGCATCTTGGGAACACCAACTGAGACATGATGATCAGTGTAAAGGCGTTAAGCTGTCAGGGAGTCAAGGTTCCACCTGTGACTACCGTTGCTCAAGAAATTTTATAGACACCCGTTCATAAGTGCCGCTAGGATCGTGCTGAAGGGAGGCAGGCTTGATTTATAAAAACCTTGAGAGGTTTGCCTAAAAGTTTGCCCTGTAGCGTGATACTATGGCATCGCCTTCCATGGTTAGGCTAAAAATGCGTTGTATTCCCTCCAGTGTTGGACACAACTTGTTCTTACCAAAACGGAACACCATATAAAATGGGTTCCAACACTGAATTGCAGCATTTAGGAGGCGCTAGTCTGGCTTAACCATGTATAGGTCTAGGGTGTTACCCATTCGGTAGTACTAAGCCCAAGCGAGATGCTGATCCCGAGTTAAGGCCTTAATTATTTTCTGGAGGGTGTCATCACATGCCCCATGAGATGTCAGGTGCACGGGCCGTGAAGGCTGACCATTTGAAGGAACAATCCGTAACGGACCTACCATCTTCCTAACAGATATATAGACTCGGTATGAGTGTACTATGTATGCAAATGCAGGATGCAAAGATGATGCAGAGATTTTTTTTTTTTTGTTTTTTATTGGGTGCGACAAGACACATGTAATCCGATAGGGCAATCGGACAAAGGTCCGGTATGCTTTACCCGGGTTGTTGGGAACCGAGGGCCTATCAGGTTAAGACTGGGAAAGATCATGTGAGGACCTGTCTTCCTGGGATTTGGATCTCATGTGCTATGTCAGGATGCGGGGTAGGATGTGTTTTATTACAAACACAAGTTTGGCTCATCACATGCCCCTGAACGGGTGATTATCTGGGTAGGATGTGTCCGGGTAATCAACCATAATTAGGGACGGGTATAGGGTGTAAACAGGTTAGGGTTTAGAGTATCCCTACAGGTTGGTTGCTTGTAGACTATACCCTAGCCTAGGCTACATATATGCATGCTGGGGTGATGTAAGTGTGTTCCTAAGGGTGGGTGGATCACTTAACATCATATATGCGACTCCCTTAAAAATAGATGATTGGTATAAGCGGGAGCGTTCAGAATCCTTTCTTGAAGGTAATCACCCAGAATGAGTAATTTCGCAGACCTCTAAGACTTTTAAGCATTTGTCACTGAGGATAATCATCCAGCAGCCGTAAACGTAATAAGTCTGTCTAATAGGTTTAAGGATTGTTAGACTACTATACTTAGTATGCAATGCACAGTACAAAATACACTCAAAATGTATAAAGAATTAGTATTAGACTAAATTCTATGGCATTTGAGTAGTATTGATGTTAATTTGGCTTAGACCTAGGTTCCAGGTTAAACCTTGAGGTATGACATTTTCTGTCCCCAGCAGAGTCGTCAGAGCTATGAGCACAGTTCTCGGTTCCCACATTTTTAGCAATTTGTTCGTTTATGAGTCACCACTTATTGATTCGGTAGGGATAAGTCACAGCTAATGGATAAGGTCTTTGGTCTGCTTAGAGTTCTGAGTAAGAGGTTCGGTTAAGCTCGGGGAAGGTGTTAGGCACCCCGGTACTTCTGCTTTAAAACGGTTCCCTACTTACTAGGTTTTAGCCAGTTTAATGTCAAAATTAGTCAGATACCTTATGTTTAGTTTATACTAATCCAAGAAGGGAAATGCTAAACAAGAGTCGAACCCGGGGTGGGTTGCCTACGTACTCATATTGGGGTGAGATCAGACCGAGCGTAGTTCTGGCACATAAGCCCATGCCAAAGCTAGGGGGAGTGTTGTGTGTGCACCAAGGGTGGTTTAAGGTCTAGCTGGGAGGCTAAGGTTGGTTGACCGAGTTGGTCAAGTATTTGATTTTGATTAAACCCGGTAGGCCAAAGGGTAGTCCGGTAGAGTAGGGTTTGGGCTCGATAGGCCAAGATTGGGCTTAATAGGTTAAGGGTGTAGTCTGGGGGCTAGGGTTTAGTCCGGTAGATTATGGATTGAGCCCAGTAGGCCTTGGAGGGACCCGGAGGTCATGAGTAAGCCCGGTAGGCTTTGGATTAGGCCTGGTAGGCCAAGGGTAAACCCGGTAGGCTTTGAATTGGGCCCGGTAGGGCAAAGGCAAGCTCGGTAGGCTTAGGGTTAGGCTCGGTAGGCCAAGAGGGATTTAACTGTGGTTAGGATTGCTAACTGGGGTTGGGCAAGGTCCAAGGTATGTTTATGGTCCTTAAGTGTGATTTGAACACTTTTAGGGATTTTTTTCAATTTTTCCCAAGTTAAATGGGGCTAACCATGGTTAAGACATGAGTTTGACCATGGTTAGTCTGATTAACCAAGGTTAGGCTCTTTACAAAGTTGAATTTGGGGTTAGAGTGCCCTTTGAGAATTTTCATGACTTTTTAGCATCTTAACCAAAGCTTAAATGAGCTTAACCATGGTTAAACCAAGTGTTAACTATGGTTAAGTTCATCTAACCATGGTTAGGCGAGCATATGTAATCCAAAAGTGACATTTTTCAAAGTTTTAGAATATTTTAGATTTTTAAGGATTTTTTGAAATTTTTTTAAGGGGTTTTGTCAACTAACCATGGTTAGTTCTTAACCATGATTGAGTTAACCATGGCTAAGGTAAGGACAAGTCCTGGGCAGGCTTGGAGTGGACCCCAGGGGCCATGTCAGGTCTAGTGGAGGGCCCCCCATGGGCTGTGGACCACTGTAAAGCCCAAAAAAGTATGAGGTTGGAATTGGCGGTAATGTATTTACCACCAATTCGGATTCTTCATAGATCCATATTGGCGGTGAATGCTTCACCGCCATTTCAGCATTCTTTTAACCTGAGTTTGCAACCTCGTAACTTAAGTTAGGAGGCGAGTTAAGGGGTCTTGAACTCATGGAGTTGAAGAGAGGAATCCACGGAAGAATTTGAGCCTGGAGTGGGCCCCAGTGGTGGCCTGATGTGGACCTCACAGTGTATTAAAGAGGCACTATTCACCATATGCATAAAATCATAAATATCGGTAATCTGATTACCGACATTTAGACATTTTGTTTTAATATATTTTAACCATGGCTAAGGTTAACCATTGGTCCTGAGGCGATTAGGTTAGACCCAAGAGAGATAAAGGGTTCCAACCCATGCCTTTGATGGGCCTAAGGGGGTCTTAGGTGGGGTCCACAGGCCTTGAAATAGTAAGTTCAATGGGTGTCGGTACTGTGTTTACCGCCACCCTGACATTTTTTCAGAAAATCAAAATTGCCTTATGGGGCTGCTATAGGGGAGGAATCAGGGGTTCCCTCATGGTGTGAGGGACCCCCAGAAGCTTGAGAAGGCCTTGGAATAATGCTATACCTGTTGGGGGGGTTTCCCACACCATGAAGAAGGTGGGAGAAACCCTCCACAGTGGGTGTACCTGTAGAATAAAAGTTGGAAGTCCCCTAGAAGGACCAGGGGCTCACAAAACATTCAAAGTTAAAGTAAATGGGGGTAAGGAGAAGCCCTACCCTACTGGCACACTCCTCAGGTGGTGGAAACTGCTGGCAGAGGAGGCGGAGCACGTGGTGGTACTGTACGCGAAAGGAGGGAGTTGTGGAGGTCCCTGGGTGTGCTAATGGTCTACTTCGACGAAGGGAAGAGGACTAGGCTTGGTTTTTGAACAGGGGTTTGAAATGGGGAATTTGCCAGTGGGTTTCATGGCCATGGGGGTGTCCCATTTTTAGGGAGAGCCAAGGGGACACCCCGTGGTAATAATACCAGGGTTGGTGGGGGTTCAGGAGGTAGAGTGGAGTGCCTGAAGTCGGAGAGGGGACCGCAGGTGGCGTGCACTATGCTTAGGGAGGTGGTGTGCAGCTGGAAACAAACCCAGGTAATGGCAGTAGATGTTCTACTGCCATTACCAAAATAATGTAAATTGGTAATGGCGGTAGATCATCTACCGCCAATTCCAGTTTTTAACCATTGAACCCTGGCCCAGGCAGGCATGCGGTACGGGGAGGTTTTGTTTGAATTTGTGGGCCTGGGCTTGGGCTCAGGCTGAGACTTTAGACCCTAGGGGGTTTGGACTTAGGGTTTATGCCCTAAGGGCTTGGCTAAGCTAGGGCTAGGCTTGGTTAGGGTTTAACTAGGGTTAAATCCTAGGGTTTGTTAGGGTTATACCTAGGATTTGTATAGGGTTAGGGTTTAACTAGGGTTAAATCGTAGGGTTTGCTAAGGTTCATCCTAGGGTTAAGGGACTTGACTGGGGGTTTAACCATGGTTCGAGAATCCTTAACCATGATTGGGAGGGGTGTAAAAATTGGGTGCTTATATGAATATTACTAGAGTGTGTGCAATTTGAATGCACTGGGATGTGCAACTTGAATGCAGCTACTATGTCAGTTGTGCCACTTAGTTGGCGCGTCATGTGGGCGACTTGATTGAATGGATCCAGCTAGAGTGGGTTATAGGCCATGCAACTTGAATGCATCTAGCTAGAGTGCAGTGTGTGCGACTCGATTGAGTGTATGCAATAATGCATGTTGTGCAACTTGAATACAACTGGATTGGCTTTATATAGCTTGGATGAGTGTATACAGTTAGAGTGCGATGTATTCACCTTGAATGCAGCTGGGTTGGGTTTGTACATCTAAAGTGCAGTGTGTGCAACTTAAGTGCAACTTGGATGAGTGAATGCTGCTAGAGTGCAATATGTGCTAGGTGTGCACTGACTGGGATGGATTGTGTGCATGTATGGCATGCAACATGATGTATATAGCCTGTATAGCATCCTGAACGATTACTGAAATGAGATTGATCTGGATATGTCGATGGACATAACATACACTATGATGATAGGATTAAAGGACACCTCAGGGTTTGAAGGTGGTTGATCTGATGAGTATCAGGACTCTAGTAGTGGTTAGAAGAGTGACTCAGGATTGACAAAATTGAAGGGCAACTTAGGGTGCGAGTGTCGGGACTCTGGTAATGGTTGAAAGATGACTCAGAGTTTGAAGTCGAATGCTTCATTTGCTTATGTGATTTAACAGGGAGATCACTCTCATAACATTTGACTTTTGACCTCAAGTGATAGAGTATGATGCTAAGCAATAAAGCTGGGCTTTGAATCTTAATGTGTGCGGAGTCGGGCTTTGCTTTCGAACCAGGGGCCTGGGGCCACTTTGATGATGAGATTCTTCAGCTGGTGTTTTCGGTTTTCAATCCTACCTATGAAGTTAATAAGTTTTCTTCCATTTTTTGCCCTTGGTCTCGAGACCAGATCTAGATTTTGCATATTTTTTACGCCCAGTGTCATTTTGGTTTTTGCTCGGCCCGCAATGGAATTGCATGGGGCCTGGATTCTACTACCTTCATTGCATTGGATAACGGTATCACGTTTTCAGAGATTTGTCTGATAAGTTACCTGCACTCTTAGTCTTTAGGGGATGTAGGAGGACTTGAGATAAGACAAAATGTAGGCTGGGGGACCGAAGGTTGGGACACCCTGATGATTGATGTATCGTTTACCGTCTAACTTTGGCCGAGCTTTTGTTTTTTTATTTGGCCCTGCTTTTTTGATTGGGTCTTGCTTTTGTGATCAGGCCTTTGCTTTTTTTATTGGGCTTTTGCCTTTCTGATTTGACCGTGTTTCTTCTTCTTCTTTATTGGCCCTTTGCTTTTCCGATTTGGCCTATTTCTGGGCTTAACTGATTTAGCATTTTTTACCGCACCAGTTTTCAGGTTGCCTACGTACCCCTTGCATGATTAGGTTGTGACGTAGTTCAAACAGACGCCACGGATAGTGTCTCATTGAAATGGTTTTTGAAAGAAAGGTTGTTAGGCTCGAGAGGCTAACTAGTAGATTTCATTGATTTGATTGAGGGTTAGATTGTTTGGTGGAAATGAGTTGCCAAGGATATCCTCCTGTCCCTTCCTGGAGCGGCTAAGAGTGCAAACATTATCAGACAAGACCCTAAGCGTAATATTTTGACTTTGTTCGTTGGCTCAAGGGGTTAAATCGAGACTACCCCTATGATGATTGATGTTTTTGTGATGATGAGGTATTTTGCCCTGACTCGTAGATCTATGCAGCTTGCCTGCTTCTGGTCTGAGATTCCCCTAGCTGAATGGTCTTGCCTCCTAGTATGGGTGAAAGAATTTTTGTTTGTATGTGCGGTAATTGCTCTGTTGTACTTAGGGTTTCTCAGATCTGGATCTCGAGTAGACAAGATGCCCCCTGCTCATGATGAGGGTGATATGGTGAGAGTGCTCTGACTTGCATTGTGAGGTGGGGGAACTTTATGGGTCCCATTATTCTGGAGAGAACTTTGCCCCTCTGTCTGTACTTCAGATTTTGACTGAGTCTGGAGATTATGTCGGATGACTGAAGATGGGCTTGCCCCTGGCTCTTGATTGTCCTCTGCCCCTGACATAGCAAAATTCTGATTTTTGTACCCTTGGGCTCGTTACCCAGTTCAATTACGTACCAGATTGAGGTTTCTAGTTGGGAATTTTGTGTTTCGTCATATTTTGCCCCCTGGGATTACGAATCTGATTTTTGTTTAAGTGATCTCTTGTTACACCAATAATCTTAGTTAACATTATGTTATTGACAAAGAGATATTTTCTGGATTTTGGATGGCTTTTAGATTGCTAGCCCTTTTTGAGAAGTGCTATGTCATGCCTTTATTATTTGGTTTTAGCATAGAAGGGAGATGATACTTTTGGGGAGTATGGTTGCATTGGTTTGGAGACTGGAACATGACTCTGGAATGAGAGTGTTGTAGTCTGGATATGTACATGGGCCACTGTGATCGGCTCTTGTGAAAAGGTGAAACCCAACTGGTTTGGCTTTGATCAACCTTGTTCAACATTTTGTTATGGATTGCTTCTGGGTTTGATGCTTGAACAAGGCAAGTACTGGATGCACGGAGCGAGTCATTTTTAGGGCGAGACAAGCTAGATGATGACGATGCATGAGCATGGACCGGCGTAACCCATGCATAAGGTAAGACTAAAAAATAGAAAAGGACTAGGTCCTAAGCAGCAACTCGGTGGGATAAATAGGTTGAGAGGTCAAAACATGCTTTGCACGGTATATGAATCTGTAGTTAGGTTACCTCTAGGGGTGCTACCAACTAAATGATGCATGGGCTGGGGTAGATTGGACTCTACGGGTGCATAGATGTGCAAATGCAATGCAACAGATGACATAAGTGCAGTGTGCAAGTACAATGTAGTGATTGTGCGGGTGCATGGGCAATGCAGTGCAATGGCGGTGCAAGTGCAAGTGTAAGTGCAAGTGCATGGATAGTGCGAGTGCAATGTAATGTAGGTGCATAGGCGATGCAATTCCATAGTGGGGCGATGCAATGCCGATGCCGAAGGAGGCGTGTAGTGTAAGTGTTGTGCTTGTGCAATGTGAAGGTTATGACTATAGGTGATAAACAATATGCAATGAGAGTGCTTAGTGTAATTGAAATATAGTTGCAGTATGTGAACGTGCATTGTAGAGACGGTGATTTTGATTTTTCATATTTTTGATGTTTTTCTTATTTTTGTTTGAAAATGGTGGGAAAAGGCACATGTGATCTGATGGGGCAGGCGGGCAAAGGTCCAACATGCTAACCTAGGTTGTTGGTAATCGGGGCCCATCGGGCCAAAGTTAGGAGAGGTTTGTAGACCTGTTTAAACCTAGAATTTTAACCTCATATGCAGTGTCTTAAAAAGAGTTGGGTGTGTTTTATTGGCTAACAACAAAACATGGCTCACAACATGCCCCTGGATGAGTGGTCATCTAGGTAAAGTGCCCTGACACTCAACCATGGTTGGGGCAGGTATAGACTACATGCAGGTTATGGCTTAGGATGTCCCTCCTGGTGGGCTGTATGTAGGCTATACCTTGCCCTAGCTATATACAATTGTTGGGGAATACAGGTGTTCATAAAGGGATTAGGGACACTTAACACCGTATATGCGACTTTCCGGTATAGAACATATCTGAAAATAGATTATTGGTGTAAACGGGAGCGTTCTAAATCCTTCCTTGAGGATAATCATTCAACAAGCGTAATTTAACTGACCTCCATGACAGTTACGCTTCTGTCACTGAGGATAGTCATTCAATAGTCGTAAGCGTAATAGGCCGAACTACTAGGTTTCAGATTGGGTTATTACACTACTATGCAATGTTATGTAATGCAATTAGTACAAAAACACCCAAAAGAAGAAATAATTAGCATTGGACTAAATGACTTTTATTGATTTTAGGTTGTTTGTCTTAAAACCAGGTTTTGGGGTGAATCAGGTACAATCTCCAGCAGAGTCATCAGAGCTATGAGCGCGAGATTTTACTGACTTTCCTTCCGGATTGGGCCCTGTGGAAGAATGACGCTAAAACATCATTTTCTATCTCACTGGTTGACTAAGAGTTGCCACCTACTTTTTCAGAGGGAATCAGGACCAGATTGGATGGGTAGGGACCTACGGTCTCGATCAGAGTCTATGTAAATGATTCATTTAAGCCCTGAGGAAGGTGTTAGGCACCCGGGATCCACGTTAAGACGGTTACCTACTCCCTACGTGTAAGCCAAACAAGGGTAAAATCAGGGAAATGCTTAAAATTTAAGGTGTGCTAACCCAAGAAAGGAAAATCTAGCTTAGGTGTCGAACTCAATGGATGGACTGCCTACATACTCGTCGGGACGGAATCAGTTCGAGTGGTACCTTAGACCTATACCGAGGTTAGGGGTGTGTGTGTATGCACTAGAGTGGTTTAGGGTTAGCCCGAAAGCTAGGGTTTGTTAGCCGAAGAGGCTAAGGGTTGCACTGGAGTGGCTAGGATTGAACTAACCATGGTTAAGTCTATTAACCATGGTTAAGAGTGCAAAGGGAGTGGCTTTAATTTGATTTTTGGATTTTGTATTTTTACCAATATTTAAGGGTTAACTAGAGTCAAGGGGTAAGTTAATCGGGGTTAGGCTTAATTCGGGTTAAGGTCAGGGTCTTGAAGTGGTCTTGAGGGTGGTCCAGAGGCCATTACAGGGCCTAAACTGGCCTCCTACAAGGTTTGGGCCCAACCAAGGCCACTGTTACATGAATTATGGAATTGGTGGTAATCTCAGTGCCGCCAATTCCAGTTCTTCACAAAATAGAATTAGCGGCACTGGAATTACCACCAATTCCAGTGCCTTGGATCAAGTTTGGTTCAAGTCTACCATGAGGGTTTTTATCAAAATAAAATAAACCCCAAAATGTCAATAAACAAAATACCGAAATTCTGGGTGTTTCCCAGATTCTCGAATTTTGGCCAATGGCCTGAGGGCTTGAGAGGCCTGAGAAGGTCAAGGTCATCAGGAGAGGATACCAAGGACTAGGTCCAGGCCCTGGAATGGACCAGGGGCCAAAGAGATGAGGCCAGGAGCCACTGCTATGGAGATGATCCAAAATGGCAGTAAACTCGATACCGCTAATCTAGAATTCTTCCAAGAAACTAATTTCCTCTCCTGGTGTTGAACTAGAAGACTTCTAAGGTCTTCCCTATGGGTTAGGGAAATTCTGGGAGCTTTGGGGAGTTACATAAATAAGATTTTGCATGAAAAGAGAATTTTCTATTTAATAGGGGGCTCTTGCCTATAAGGAAGGCAAATAGACCCTCATATTAGAGATGATACCAACTAAGAACCCCTGGACAGGACCAGGGTAGCCAAACAGAGATGAAAACATAAAGGGATGGGGAGAGACTGTCTTACTCTCTTGAATTTCAAGCTCCTGCAGTGGAGGTTTACAATGGCTAGGAGAGCATGGCCATATGAGTGAGGGTAACCCAGATTATACCCCAAGGCCTGAATTCTGCTCCTGAGCCAATGTTTTCGAGGTTGCAAGGGACTTGGTCTGGTATAGGAACAAAGCTTTCAGATTTTCTCTACATGTTTTTTGGCATGGGGAACAAGCTTGAGGCTGGGGGCTTTTTATAGAGTTCAGAAGGTCATGACATGGTTTGTAATTCGGGAGAGGGTTAGGTAGGATCTCTAGGCATGATTAAAGGTCAAACTAAGCTGGGGAAGGGGGTGCAAAGACTGTTCTGTGTACTTTCTGGTAATGGTGGTAATTCTAGTACCGCCATTACCTTAATAGGTTAATATGAAAATGACGGTAAAGGAATTACTGTCATTTATGATTTCTTCTGAGAATGGGCATGGTCAGGCCTGACTTAGGTTTGGGGCACCGTTGCTTTTCACTAGTATGGTAATGTCGGTAAAGTTATTACCGACACTATTTGAAAATTCAAAATTTTGAATTCTAATGGGCCCCTAGGTCTGGTTTGGGTTTGTGGGCCCATGTTTGGGCCCATAGAGTGTCTAGTTGCGGATTTAGGCCCTAGGCCTTGGGTTTTGAGTTTTATTGGGCTTTGGTCCTATTGTTAGGGTTAGGGCTTAGTTTAGGGTTAGGTTATAGCAGGTCAGGGTTAAGTTAGGTCCAGGTTAGGGTAAGGTCATGGTTAAGGCTGGGTTGGGTCAGGGTTAGGTTAGGTCAGGGTTAAGGCTGGGTCAGGATTAGTTTAGGGTTTAGAGCCTAGAGCTTCGAGGGGGTAGGGGTGTAAAAATGGGGTTCTTACATATGGTATAATGTCATATCCTTTGATAGGAATAGAAACCTTAATTTAGTATCTAGTCAGACCACCACTACACACAAAACTTCACTTTGAATTGTTTACTAAAAGTGACAAAGTAGACTAGTTATGCTTGAGCATTCTGTGAGATTAACTTAAATGTTTATCCTCAGTCGGTCTAACTAATCATGTTTTTCATTGAACTAGTAATTTTAAATTATTGTTGCTTGGAGTGCTTATTATGCATGATGTGTGGCACATGATTTTTTTTGTGTTTATTTTTTTTGTTTTGTCATGGGCTCTCATTCTAGTTTTAGTAGTCATGTCGTTCTAGTGGTTCTCCTTGATTTTAGGGGGAGTAGACCAAGTTGAGGGTGAGTTTGTGCTAAACTTGAAGAAAGAGTTTACACTTTATCTAAGGGGGAGTCTTATTTTAAATTGGTTACAATTTGCTCTTCCGCTCGACAATTTTCTTTGTCTGCTTTAGCATGAAGTATTATGGTTGCTTTGATATTACATATGTTTTAAGATTATTAATTTTTGTGATATTGACTTCCTGCCTACCTTTTGCATTTCGTGTCAAAAATGGGAGAATGTTAGGATATTTATCCCTAGTCCAGTACATTCCTTGCTTACCAGTTTATTTTAATTGCTATATTTTTCATACATGCTTCGCTGGGGTTGGTAACATGTATAGATGTAAGTTTGCGGCAGACGGATCTTACATGACAAGAGCTTATGAATGTAACTTTTTCAATTAGTGTTACGTAATCTTTTTTTGAAGTCATGTAATGACCTTATTTACCTTATTTACCATTTTTTCTCTCATCATGTACTTCAGTTTGTGTTTTGCCATGGAATTGCTGAAGGGGGAGATTATAAGGTCCATATTTAGTGTTGGCTTTTTCCGTTGTCAAAACTTATTCAAGTCGTGTCTTGTGTCCTTGTCATCAATTCGTCATGTTCGTGAAGAAGAAGACTGAAGAAGATCAAATAAAGACATTTTGATTGTCACCTTCGTCTCACACTTTTAGGATGGTAAGTGACCTAGATACCGAGCTATTCCTAATGTTGATTTGACTTAGAATAACCCCTCTTACCTTAGGAGATTATTGGCTTGTTCCTTAGATTGGTATTCCTGTTCAAAATGCAAAATAAATTGTCTATGTGCAATGCTGAGAATAGTATCATGAATAGTTCCGTTCGAATGGTTCCTTGACCGTTTGAACGGCTGCACGTGGAAGTGAATAGTAACCATGCAAAAAGTGTTTAAACACGTTTTTAACTCTTCTAAATACTTTAAAATTCTGTTTTTGGCCTCCTATTTAACCTAATTGTTCTATGAATTAATTAGGGTTTTAGTTTGTGAGAGTGGAGATTGTTTTGAGTGTTCTAGGGTTTCCCAATACCTATTGGTTGAGATCCAATTCATCTCCTCGCCCCTCCTCTCTAGAGATGCATGCTTAGTTTTATATTGATCATCATTACTTGCTTGAATTCCATTATTGTGATATCACTTTAGATTGAATGTTTGACTAAACCATCAACCCATTTTTGTTTAAGAATACTTGGTCGAAGTAATCCGAAGCCTTCGTTGAAGGAGATTGATTCGAGGAGGATTGTGGTTTTGTTCGGAGAAATTTGGAGCCGTCATTGACAAGGATCGATCAAAAGATCATGATTTTTGGAGATCTAGGAGAAGCACAGGCTAGTACGGTAGATTGCGAGACTTGCGAGTTCGTAATTGTTTATCGAGACATGGAGGACTGAGTATTAAAGGATCGTTGTGTCGAGTCCGATTGAGTACAGTTCAAGTCTTGTAAGTATTTATTTACTTTTACTCTTAGTGATATCTCTTTTTTGGACGAGGTCCCGTGATTTTCCAGGAAGGGTTTCCACGTAAAAATTATTGTTTCGTGGTTTGTGTTTATCTTCACTTAGTTAATAATTTAATTGTATAAATTAAAATTTCTCTTGGATTTGTGAGTTCTCAACCTAAAAAATAATATTTGGGGTTCACCATAATTTTCAAGTAAAAAAAATAGCTTACGTGTAGGGCAAAGGCACAACCATTGAGATATGTGTCTTTGTTTTCTTATACAATAGTGCAGATGTATAAAAAGACTTTAACATGAAATCATGTACAATCTGTGTCTATGGAATATCATTACATACTAGTTCTACACTCCACACTACTAACAATTACTTTCTCAATATCAAAAACATGAATTGCTTCTTTGCCAACAAAGTAAAGTTCATGTAATTTATTTGCACTCGCTCAAACTCTTTCAAAATTCTCTACTTTATCTAAAACCTTAAGACCAAGTAAAACAGACATTCGTCTCCTTAAAAACGAGATTTTTCCAACCAATGACAAAGTATCTATTCATATAGTTGTATCTTTCAAAATAATAAGTAATCAAAGGTACATTTCTCAATTTTTAAAAGCTGACTAAAGAGTGTGGCCTTTTGAGAGTCTCTTTCTAGGACAAATAATGTACTGCAAAATTGAAACAGTCATTGGGGATTCTATCCAACTTATGCATGTGAATGTTTATATAAATATGCATCTAGTATTTTATTATCTTTACTATTATAATGGGAGAGGCAGGCGTAGCTTTAATTTTCTGAAATTCCTAAACTACCCTTATATAAAACAAACCTTTAATTTAATGTTTTACTTTAATTCCCAAACTACCCTCATCTATCTATTTAAAGAATAGAATCACAGTCAATCGCGATTGAACTTGGGGAGAGTTCAATCGCACCCGTGGGTTAACATGTGTCCCTTTTAACTCCTATTAACTGTGGTTAACTCCTTCCCCTCACTCTCACGTGCATCGCACGTGCCACCCGCTAGTATGTATGTAAAAGAGAATGGGGGAAATCATACCATCTAAATCTTAGCAAGAGCAGTATATGAGTAATAATTTGGGAAAAGCAAATGGATAATCATATATTATGATTCAATATATTTACTACAATCAAAAGATCATTTATAATTTAGTGCTTAGGAAATCCCCATTGACAGAAACATCACAACACATGCTGGACATTTATCAAATTATGACTAATTCGAGTTGACTAGACTACATGTACAAGAAATTCAGATTAAAAAAAAATATCAGATAAACTATAAGACTAGGATCCAAGTTCTAATTAGATAGCAACTCTAGCATTTGGACTCGTCTTGTTAAAATTAAAAATACAAGAATTAAAATAAATTAGTTACATACATTTACAAATACATTTTAGGTTCTAATTACAGTGGAATAATTAAATATTTCATTACATTAACATCGTCGGACAACAAACAAGAAAAAAATCTATAAACCCACATGAATATCAGAAAGTTCAAAACAAAATTACAACAAATTGTAAGGGACATTATAGTGAATCGAACTCATGATGTCTCTCCACAAAGAACAATATTATTAATTGAACCAAACACCAATTAAAAGTATATCTGTTTGTAAGAGCCCAATACAAAAAAATGTAAACACAAAATTATTAATACTAGATGCCTTGGTTATAGATACCAATGACATTCATATATTAATATTGATAATTAATAACAAAGAACATCTACATCTACAAATAAGTGATACAACATTATCCTACAATGCAACAAAAACCTCAAAAATTCTCCAGTAGTTAGCTCCCATCTTATTGCATATCAACGTCATTTACCACTTCAAGAGATTCACAACATAGAAAAAATACAGATAGCATTGAATCTTCAAACAGTCATATGTTTCACTATCAATGTCCTTCACCCATTGGTAATAGCAAAACTAGATGTACCACATACAAACCAATGTTGAAAATGTTAAGATAAGAATCGTCATGACTAGCCATAAAAGCATAAGAACCTTCTACCACCCACAAAAGATGTTTAAAATAAAGCTACTAACTAAGATTGGTTTAGTATAGATCGTAAGACTTCATGAACTATTATTCAATCCTTGTGAGATACATCCACTTTCATCCACAATAGAAAATGGTCTAAATCTCTACTGTAGAAGGTAAAATTGGTGTCATTTCCTCACAATTCAACAAAAACAGTTCAAATTCATTCAATAAAATCGAACATGTTGCTCATGATTACTAATTAGTTTACCAAATATCACAAATCCATAAAATGAAACATCAAATTTGTCTCTTAAGAAATTAAAAAATAAAACACAACTAATCTACATTCATGAAAGATTCAATTCTTCCACTATTTTAGTTATATGTTATATCAAGTTATAGATTTAAACTCAATACAAATTTGAAATTCTAAGAAGAAATTCACTAATGTTTATTGGAACTTTCAAGAAACTCCATAGATTATTACCATCTTCTTTATATAATTTGCTGTCCATTTCTTATTCATTCAGGGAGCTCGGCCAAAAGCTTACAAACATTCAAATGCAGATTTATTAGCAATGAAATCAATTATCCACGTAGACACTCCTTCTCTTGACTCCTCTCTTTCACGTTCTCCTTGTCGTATCTCCTTCACATTAGAAAAAAAAAAAGGAACAATAGAGAGAAACCAGCAGTCGTACAGTCACGCTCTCCTCGTCTCCTCTCCTTTACGTTTAAAAAAATGAACCCTAAAGAGAAACTAAAATATTTGGCTTTTATACGCATACTTAAAAGGTAGGTAAAATATTTTATCTTCTTGATAATTATATAATATTGCTAATTTGCATCCACATGCCCTACTTCGTAAATATGCCAAAAATATGTCATTTTAAGAAATATAAATGGAAAACATGCCATATTTGGTGAATAGTTTGAAAAACAAAACAAAAAAAAGACTCTTGTTTGATTTTTGGGTTTTTTTTTTGCATATTAGCTGTTAGATTTATCCTAGTTTGCGATTACACTTTTGTATATAATAGTTTTGTAAATTATTTCATTATTATATAACAGTAGACAAAGAACCTCATTCTTCCACTTCCGTTGAATTCCATTAAAAAATCTTTTAAAAAAATTACTATATACCCTTGTGACATTTAGTGGATTATAATATTCTTATGACACATCTTTTAACTCCATTGATTAAGATTCTCTAGCCTTGAGGGGAAAACATTAAGGTTAGTTTTTTAAAGAAAAAAATTTAACAACCATGTTTGGATGTGATTCGGTCTCCGAAATCCGAATGACTTCTGTAACGGTAACACGTGTCGCCGTAAGAGCTAGAACATAAAGGGGCAGGTGGTGTGCCTTCCTTAATTCCCAAACCTATTAAGAGCGAAAGGAAAATCTCTCGCCATTACTTCAGTAGCTCTGTGTCTGAGCTTCTTCTTCTTCATCAGCGATTTGTAGCAGTTGCAGCCATGGAAGCCAAGATCGGGAAGTTCTTCGACTCTGTTGGCTCCTTCTTTCGAGGCGGAGATCAGATCCCTTGGTGTGACCGTGACATCATCGCGGTAAGTATTGTTCAATTACAGGGATCTGAGATTGTTTTTATTGGAAAAATTTAGGGTTTGTTTCTTGTGTTCTTCTTCTTCTTCTTCTTTCTCTTGTTTTCTGTGAGAATATATGGTGGAAGTAAGAAATGTTAGTGATTCCAATTTTCTTATTTGCTTACCTAACTGTTTGATTGAATGCTCCTTCTTCGAGTTTCTTTTTCTGTTGACAGTTGATCAAATAGGTTTAATTACTCGAAGGTTGTGTTTGTGTTTGTGTTGAGTTTATTTATTTATGTCCTGACGATCTCAGCTTTTACGTTTTGGAGTTCATGAGATTTGTAAATAGTAGATGCAAAGACTCTGTGAGATTGAAATGTAATTGTTTGAGGAATACAGGGAGGTCACCGAGAGGTGACCCTAAAACAACTAAAAGCAAGAGAACACTAACGAGAATAGAAGAACACACAAAATCAACATGCAAACAATCCAGAACATCAATGTCTACCTGATCCAACCAGATCAGGCACCAAGAGCGAAGAAGCTTCTATATCTCCAACCATATACACTCTTTTGGGTGCGAGATTATCGAAGAACTTCATGTTTCTTTCCTCCCACACACTTCAGAAAATTGCCCCTGGGAAAATGAGCCACACCAACCTCCAAGAAGTATTGAGACTGGGCATGGTCCAACTGGAAATAAAATCAAAGAAGCTAAAGGGAACGACCCACTGATCTCCAAAGCTAAAAACTCGTCATAGAAGCCAAGTAGTTCACTGCTGAAAAGATACGGAAGGAGTTCAAATAGATGGTTGAGAGTTTCACCTATCTGGTAGATGTATGCATTTGATCTGCCCATACCTTTGCTATCTGTGCTCTAACCATGATAGCGATTGGATTATGCTATTGGTGCTTCTTTCGGGCATGCATAGTTACTGTACTAGGTAACGATCCTCGAGCTAACGCTTAGGCTTGGAATCCTAGGCTTCCCCCTTGTGTCCTATATATGACTCAATTAGGGTTTGGGTGGGCCTATTATACACACCTAATTGTCATCTCGCAATATTATCCCCCAAAAGTTCTAAGTATCGGGATTGAAGGGCATACTGATTAGGCAATTTTAGGATACGTATCGTGGATACGCACGAATAGTTGATTTAATATCCTCCAAAATGTCTCTCTAGGTAATCCCTATTCTCCTTTTCTTTATTGGTATCAAAGGATCCATTGAAAAAATAACCCCTATTCTCCTTTTCTTTATTGGTATCAAAGTATCCATTGAAAAAAAAAAAACTATTCTTCTTTAAAATGATATGAAAAACCACACCATCAAGTCTCAGTCTCTAATTGATTCTCTCCTAAAAAAGCCTCTAATAGAAAGAAATAATATCTTGCTCATGGTTCAAAGTATCAGGATTGAAGAGCATACCGATCAGGGTTTAGTATACGTATCGTGGATACAAATGAATATGCCGGAACAAATTAAGATACGCTAAGAAACACTTTGATATGTAAGGAAAAACTTAGATACCTTGAATAAAACTTTTTTTTAATACAAATATAAGCTAAACACGAAGTCCCTGAACTACATTTATAAATTATAACTATGCATATGAGAGTTAAGAATAAAATTTTATAAAAGATGAGCATGCTGAGAAACAGGTATGAAAACGCAAACCATTGTCATATAGCCAATTATAGGCACTACATTTATAATCATACATTTGTGAGTTAAGAATTCTGTGTTGAAAAAGGTAAACATATTGAGAAATAGGTATGAAAACACAAACCATAGTCATATAGCCAAGTATAGTCAATACATTCTAAATATGAAAACAATTGGGAATTCTCAATTTGATCACTTTTACTATTCTTAGAGTCAATATCTTCCGGTTTTTTTCCTCATAGGTTGGTTTGGAATCCCAATATTCCATCAAATGTATCTTTTTTCCTATGGAATGAATCTTTGAATAAAATTTTGACTTCTGGCCATTTGAAAAGCAGAGGGTGGAGAATGACTAATCGTTGTTTCATGTACCTATGTGTGGAAGAATTCGTGGATCACCTGCTTTTGCATTGCCGTATCGCGAATGGGGTGTTGGGGTTTCTCTCCAAAATAGGTGTGGAGTGGGGGTTCTCTCCAAAATAGGTGTGGAGTGGGTCTTTCCTTCCTACTTTTTGAACTTCTTATTGTGTTGGTTTTTGGTATGTGAGGATGGGGCACGAAAGGCAATTTGGTCAGTCCTTCCTGATGTTATAACCAAGGTTCTAAAAATCGATAATATCGGTGATCAATTGCCGATATTTGTCGGTGTCGGTCATGGCCAACACATCAATACCTTGTATGAAACTTTTTACACGTTCCCTTGGATTCAAGCTTGATTTAGGGAAAACAAAAATCAGAAGTGTAGAGAAAAGAGAAGGAGGAAGAGGTGGCCGTGGGTACATACCTGAGCTGATTGTCTTCGCCTTTGGGTTTGATCAGAAATGATAATCCTTATGTTTTAAACCCTTAAAAGGGTTATGCTAATGTTACTCCATTTTTAAAACCTTAAAGGATAATGCTAATGTCACTCCTGTTTTAAACCCTTAAAAAGGTAATACTAATGTCACTCCAAAAGTCTCATTAAACATTTTTTTTAACAAATCAATGTTAGATGCTTTACTCTTAGGGGTTAGTTAATCTTAACCATAGTTAAAACGAGTTAAAAGGGACACGTTAATTTTTTTTTTTAAATCAAGGTTAGATGCTTTAATTCTAAGGGTTAGTGAACCTTAATCACGATTAAAAGGAAATACAAGACACATTAAATTTTTTATTTATTTTTTTCTAAAACCTAAGGATAGATATTTTAACCCTAAGAGTGAGTGAATCTTAACCACAATTAAAGAGGTTAAAAAGGGACACGTTCATCTTTTCTAATTTTTTTTCTAAAAACCAATGTTAGATGCTTAAGATTCACTAACGCATCTAACCTTGGTTTTTAGAATTTTTTTAAAAAATTAACGTGTTCCCTTTTAACTCCCTTTAACTATGGTTAGAATTTTTTTAATGTTTTTATTCTAAAAGGTGTATTAACATCTATTTAACATTTCCTGAGTTTCACTGTAAAATTACATGTTTTGTCTTATTTTTTGCCATTTTTTTCAAAAATCACCGATAAACGATATATCTCCGATATATCTTTTTTCCGCAGCTCGACATGTCGAGCGATATCAACATTCAAAACCTTGGTTATAACATGGTCTCTACAGAAAGAAGGAATAAGAGAGTTTTAGAGATCTCCCCTTCTTCCTCTCTCAGTATATGTTCTCGTATCTATTTGCTCGTTTTGGAATGGTGTTCCATTAGCCACACTGATATGATGACTACGCTCGTCAACACCAAGTTTATCCATCCCATTTATAATTTCACCAATGTCTCCTCGTTGCCTATAATTACATGCTCGAGCTGGACCTCTATGTTGTCTGCAGCTTGTCGCCCAGTATCACGCTGTTGTCGCTCGTATACTTTGCTTCTATGACTACTATAAGCACCCCATTTTTGCACCCCTCTAAGGCATACTGGACCTCCTGTGATCTACCAGAGGATCCCTTGAGAACCCCAGAGAAGCGATAAGAGTGTCTCTGACCTTTGCCATAATGAACAAAAATGTCCCTGAATTGGAAAATACCTCCGACTATTTCAGAAGGTCCATTGATCTTATCTTTATTCTTTTTGATAAAATTGGACTATTTTTAGACCCTCTCAACCTTCAAAAAGGGTATGTTGGCTCTAAACCAATCATAGGGTGACATGTGTACCCTAGGACATGTTAAGGAGAATTAGGTTTTTTTGCCAAAGTGTTTAGGAGAATTTTAAGTAAATACTTTGAATTTCGGAGTAACCCCTTGAAGAAACTGCTAAAACAATCAAGAGAAAAGTCAGGGCAATGTGACAGGTTGTTAAAATTCAAAATTCAGAAACTATGCATATTGGCTGTAGTTATTTTACAACCAATTGTTTTTCAAACTTAAATTTGTAGCTGGCGGTAGAATAATTACCGCTGGTTATGCCTGCTTCTAATTTCGTCCAAATTTGAATGTTTCTCATATAGATACTATAATGCCCCGAATTTCGGAAAGCTGATGACTCGACCCATGGATCGCCCCATGCCTTGGAACCCGAAGGGTTAGGGTGGAAATTAATTAGATTCGTTACTGTAAATAATTCATCAACTCATTTTTTTTTTTATTGATGACTCAGGGTGTCCCCCACCCATTCGGATTGGGACTAATCCTCGACCCCGAGGATGCGTGCAATACCCCACAAACCACACACATCAGGAATGACCAGGGGGCAGGCTCAAACTCATGATCAATGGGAGCATCCCATTGCCTTTGAACCACTACACCAAAAACAATGCGTGTAAGTCCTCAACTCAGTCCTTAGTCAAACTCCGCAATATACATGACATGCCATTTACC
Source organism: Tetracentron sinense (assembly GCA_015143295.1). Classification (NCBI taxonomy): domain Eukaryota; kingdom Viridiplantae; phylum Streptophyta; class Magnoliopsida; order Trochodendrales; family Trochodendraceae; genus Tetracentron; species Tetracentron sinense. Next base: position 43,397 of record JABCRI010001010.1, read on the forward strand.
ATCAAGGTTCTAAATGTCGATATCGCTCGACATGTCGAGCCGTGGAAAAAAGATATATCGGAGATATATCGGAAGATATATCGTTTATCGGTGATTTTTGAAAAAATTGTAAAAAAATGGGACATAATATGAAATTTTGTAGTGAAACTTCAGGAAATATTAAAATAGATGTTAATACACTTTTTAGAATAAAAACATTTTAAAAAATAACAATGTACATAAGAGATGCAATGAGAATAAAGCAAAGATGTGCGTTGATAAGTGACAATAATGTATGATTGATTCATGTTTCATTCATTATTGAATAGCATGTGTTAGTGAATCTAACCATAGTTAAAGGGAATTAAAGGTTAATTTTTTAATTTTTTTTTCTAAAATCAAGATTAAATGCTTAACCCTAAGGATTTAGTGAATCTTAGTCACAATTAAAGGGAGTAAAGAGACTTTTAATTTTCTATTTTTTTATTTCTAATAGATGCTTTAACCATAAAGGTTAGTGATCTTAACCATGGTTAAAGAGAGTTGAAAGAGATGTTATTTTTTTTTAAAATCAAGGGTAGATGCTTTAACCTTAAGGGTTAGTGAATCTTAACCACAATTAAAAGAGTTAAAAGGAGATAAATTAACCACATGGGCTAAAACTTGTTAACCATAGTTCAAGGACAGTTAAGGGGCTTTATGAGTTTATGAAATATCTTAAGGGCATAATAGTCATTTTACTAAAATTACAAACAAAAGTCTAACAGAACCAAGGGTTTATTGTTGGAAAATCATGAGCTAATTTGCAAAATGTTTACACTAAAAGTGTATTTGCAAATTAGGAAGAACCTAGCAGTTAATATGTAAAAACCCACTTAAAATTAAATAAAACCTGATAACTCATATGAAGAAGGCAGACTCAGACTCGACTCCGACTCAAAGGAGAATGGAGACCTAGGGCATGCCGGCTAGGGCGATCGGCGACGGTGAGCGACGGCGACCTCCATGCTCTGGGTATGTTCTTCTTCCTTCATCCTCTCTTCTTCTTCCTCCTTTTTCCTCTTCTTCCTTCTTTCTCCTCCTCTTCTCTTTTCCTCTCTTCTTCCTTCTTTCTCCTCTCATCTTTTTATTTTTTTCATTTTTTGTTTCAAACAAAGTGAACCCTAACAGGGTTTTACGAAAAAATATTCCACAAAAAGGAAAAAAGGGTTTTCTGTTTGGGCGATATCGGAAGATATCGCCGATATATCTCCGATATCGCCGATATATCTCCGATATTTCCGATATATCGCCGATATCTTCCGATATGCTGTATTTTTTTTAAAACATCATATAGATGTGTCGGTGATGGGCGATATCGAAATATATCGGCGATATATCGCCGATATTATCGATATTTCGAACCTTGTTTACCATAAGTGGACATAAAATTAGTGAACAGAGGAAAAGGCCCATAAATTACAAACCAATATTAACCAAACTATCATAACATGTATACAGTAATAATCATGATGAAATTACCTAAAAATCCCATAAAACGGTAATACCAAAACGAAAGGCTCATAAAGCCAAATAAGTTGTACAACCATCAATCCCAATAAACATAGATGATAGAAAAAAAACTAATGATTTTCCCATCCTTAGTCCAACTCCTTACAATGTCCACTAGTTCAATCTGAAACATAAATTAATAGTGTACTGATCAAAAATAAAAACATAAATTAACAGTGAGCTCCAAGCCAATAGGTAGTCATTAGTCAACCCACATCAAAAATCATAATGTTTGCAATAAATGCTAGTAAAATCATTTCTTTCAAACAATGTAATGTAAGTATTACTGTAAGAAGAACAAAATTTTTTTAACCATAAAGTCACACCTACACCAAAGACTTTTTTTCATAAACAAAAGAATAGTGAGAATACTCTATTTTCATTTTTCTTTTCGTTTTTTTTGAACGAAAGAAATTCGTCTATTATTATGGCGTACGATTTTCCCACCAGTTCGATCGCGCTCTAACCATAATACCCACACAAGGGGTATCCTCAAGCAGTTTGGGGCCTTTCACCCAGGGCACCACCCTCTTGCTTACCTCAAGGGTTTTCCCTGGGGATTCTCTAGAAACCATGTCCATATATATGAATTCAACAAAATTTAGATTTTATATATCTATTTTCAAATCCAATTCTAGGACACGCAAATGCTTAGGCTTATGTATTAGAAAATACGAGGTTGGTTAGCTAGTCAAGACAGAGAGGATTCGAGCCTCCATGTAACGTCTTCTAGTTATTGAGTGTAATTCTGTGACGTTGGAGTATTATATGTATGGAACTCTGATTGTATGTTTTTATTGTTACGACTCTTATGAATTTGGATCGATGATTGATTGAGGAGATGAATAAATATTTTATGTAAGTTAATTATAAAATATTATCAATCATACATTGTCGGCAGTGCACATCCTTTGTCTGTTTCCATTGCATATCTATGATAATTTTTTTTTTAAATTTATTCGCAATGTGTATTAAAATCTATTTTGAACGTTTTGTGAAGGTTTCACTGCAAAATTTCAAGTTTTTATCATGTGTCTCTTATTTTACCTGGACGTGTGATAAAATTCCTGCAAAACATTATTATCCCCGTTATATTGTTATCAGCGTGTGCAATTTGTTGCGATATCAAAAAATTAGAACCTTGGAATAGAAAAAACGAGCTAATCCATAAACATGCTCGTCATCCAAGCCCATAGTAAAAATCGCAAAAGATTGGTGGAACAGTCGCGAATTAAACTTTTTTTAAAAATGCTTGCTTACTGTCTGATTGGCTGTCCGATCATGGTATGGATGCATACACAGTGTTTTGAAGATAAACGAATCATTCGTGAATGGGTCGAGAATCATTACATTAAATATGTATAAAATCTCGTCACACAGCATGAACCAAATGCAAAATACAGATACAGTTAGGCTGCATTCTCTCCTGTGAGCCTTCTACTCCCCTGTGGCATAGACGGTAATTAAGTGGGATTTGCGCCATTTATGTTGTCTTAATGCTCTCGCTTTTAAATTTTTGGCTATGTACAAAAAAAATCAGAGAGCAGTCACGAAATTAACACCGTGATCTCTCGGCCTCTCTACACTTCTTTTGCCTTCTCTTCAATGAAGACACCCTAGAGTTCACTATGACTTCGGCATCAATCTTCTTATTATGTCCCACACTGTCCATCACCACACCCTTAGAATTAACACCCGTAGTCATGGCGGGAATCGAGCAGACCACTGAGGAAATCGCAGAATGGATGTATTATAAAGTGATTAAAGTTCATGATTTATGGGTAAAGGGAGTGGTTTCTTGATGAAAAAAAAATGGGGAAGATCTTCCTCAATTGTTGAAAGGACTCCGCCAAAGAGCTGTATTCAATTAAAGGATATCATTCAATTCACCAAAAGATCCTCAAGTGGTGCTGCAACTCAGGGTAAGTAGAGAGGAGGCAGGATTCTCAACCTGGTTTTTCGGCAATGGGGATTATTCACGCAAAATAAACCCCCGGGAAGGAAGGGCAAAAAATAAGTTTTTGCCAACCAAAGGTTTTGCTATGATGAAATTCCTTGAAATAGAGGCTGTCAATGGGCTATCCTTCGGACTGAATCTAGACTAGCGAATAGTGATGATATGATGTTATATGGGTGCTTATTAGAAGCTAAACAACAAATCTGAAGTTTAGGAGCGTCTCAACACATGCTTGACACGAGCCAAGCATCAACAAAAAAAAAAACTTTGGTTAGAATCCACTGGGTTGTGCATGCATTGAGAGGATCCAGTTTCAAAATATGTAATACCTTACATAATAGGTCACTTGGTAACTTTATGACAGTATTGATATGTTTTAATTGATTTTTTGAACGAATTTTTAGTCTTAACAACAATATTCTTGTACCGCATTTTGACATGCTGCGGTTTTTGCCGAATCTTAAAAGAATATAAAATAACTATTCCAAAGTATCACAAGAATAATGCCCGTACCGAATTTTGTCGTACGTTGAAGTAGTATGTCTAGGCCCGCCATTTGACACTAAAACCCAACCTACGAGGATAATTTGAGGATTTCCCCAATCTTTTTTTTTTCACAT
>JABCRI010001011.1:0-38812 GCA_015143295.1 Tetracentron sinense
GAAATATTGTCATTTCTTAAGTTTGTTTTTTATCCTAAAATTTTAGAAATCATTGTAAAGTTCAATTCAAAAGCTTTCCTAATTTCTCATATGAAAGAGATTCATTTGGGGAAGAATTTACCTCTTCATTTTTCAAGAGCCATTAGGCAAAGGTTAGTGATCTCTTATCACTGAACTTCCATCGACCACTTTCGTCGAAGTCATACCATGTGCTTCATTGGCCTTTTTCTTGCAGGGTCTTAGTTGAGGACACTCGTCTTGATGTGTCCCGGTTTCTTTACATTCTAGCAAATGTTTTTCTTTCGTTGGCTTGATTCCCTTTCTGTTAATTCTTTTGGAGAATTCTCCTTTTGTAAGCCTCTTCTTAAAGTTCTTCTTGTGCTTCAAGAATTTCTTGGAATTTCCTGCCATTAGAGCAAGTCATATTCTTCACACTTTTTCTTCTCACCTTTCTTGAGAGTCTCAAGGCAGTCCCTTCTTTTATTTTGCGTAATCTTCTGATAATTAGTATGACCTCAGTGTCAGGAGAGATCAAGGAACATCCATTGGAAGCTTGGTCAAATCCTAGTTCTTGAATAGCAGTGACTTTGGGACCCCCCAAACTTTTGGGAGTGAGCGAGAACTTTCCTTACATTTTCTGCATTGGAATACACTTTACCAAGGGATTTTAGTCAATTAAAATATTAGTAAAGCGAGTAAACATATCTCCTATAGATTCATCATTTTCCATTTTAAAAAGTTCATATTTGTGAACCAATATGCTGATTTTTTCTTCACCCATCACCGACCTTGAGGGATATTTTTCTAAGATATTTGGCAACATTTAGGCTATAAATAGGGTCTGAATTTCATGTATAAGGGTTACCAAACCCTTGAATGTAATTGAGAGAGAGATTGAAGAAGAAGAAGAAGAAGAAGAAGAAGAAGAAGAGAAACTTTGTTCCTTTCCAACTGTTCTTCCCCAAGCTCAAGTGAGGTTTCAACCTTGTCAAGCTTCCTTCATTTAGTGTTCTCAAGCTCACAAATCATCACTAAGGTGATTTCAGAGCTTGAAATTTCTCCAAAGGAATTCTGTTCATGTTCTTGAAAAAGGGGGTTTTCAAACCCAGATTTTCCAAAGCTTCAACGAAGCTTTCCTTAAGCTTGATTCAGTCTACAGAAGTGTAAAAACTTCCTTTTAAAGGTAGATACACTCTACTACCTACCTTGTGCTATTATTTTAAGAAAAACTATGTCTTAAGGTGTGTTCTTGAATTGATTCGATGATGATTTGGATATAAGATGTAAGCTATCACTAGTATTGAAATTCCATGAATATGATGCCATGTTTACAAGTTTTCTAAGATCACCATGATATTCACAAGTACTATATGCACCGTATGTTCACAAGTTTAGCACGAAGTTCATAAGTCTCGCATGATCCGATGATTTCCCACAAGAAAAGGGTATTTCCAAAAGTTCATAAGCAAGGTTTTGATTAAAAGAATTCTCACAAGCTCACAAGTGATAAGGCCAAACTATGCGTTGGTAAGTGACAAGTTCTAAGATCGTTTCAAAGCTCACAAGGAATCCCACAATACATTGACTCACAAGTAGTCATGTCTCACAAGCTCATAAGTTCACAAGCTCGCAAGTTCACAAGAAACCATGCATACTCAGATCCTCGCATGCTCACAAGGAATCCCAACTTTCGCAAGAATTCACAAGAACTCACAAGAACATGATTATCACATGACAAGATTTACCTGGTTTTTGATTTCACACGAATAATGTTAAGAAAATGATTTTTGTAACTACTTTCACGAATGTCATTCTCTAAGCTTATGCATGTTCATGATATTATTCATTGTTAGTTAGTAGTTTGTATATCACTGAGTATTCCATGCTCAGCTGATTATTGACTTTGGCATGTGCACGTGTTCTATTTGATGTTTGTGGCATGGAGCCTTGGATAGAGGAATACTATGATCCAGAGCCCTCTATGGACCACTACCAGGATGATGGATCGCTGGATAAGCAGCTCGATTTTGATTTCTGTTGAGAGAGGGAGGGAGATCATACTGATATTTTGTGTATGTTGAGAGTGGGACTTGTCCACTCCATATTTTTGGATATGTTCTATTAGTCCGAACTTGGACTGAATTATAGGAGTATATTATTACAAATCGTTTTCGCTATGTTTTACAACTTGTGTACTCTGACAGGATGGTAAGTATGTATGCCTTATGTGTCATACAGGATGTTATGATACGGCAGTCTGAGCTAAAGTATCCCTAACTCGTAGGGGGTATTTTTGGTCGCGAAAGATCCTTCCAAATACAATATCCCTAATGAGCCTCCGAGATTATTTATATACTCATTAGATCTAAGGATCATTGAAACTATTCAATGTGAATGAGAGACCAACTATATGATAGTATGTTTATGCAAGAAGTCTCTCATTGCATACAATCAGTCAGTGTACATTTAAGCACCTATATGCTGATGTGTAATCTCCACTACAATAGTTTAAGATAAAACTACATCTCAACTATTGAGAACATCTTAGCATTGTGGCAGCCATATAAGTGAAGTTTTCACCTTCACCCATAGTTGTGACTATATAAGGTATAAGGAATTGGAAAGCTATATCTGCATGTGATAGTCCCATCACATAGTTTTCCTATAATATATCCTATGGACCTTTATCAATATCTCATATCGTATAGATCATCTCATGATCATGGTCAATTATCCATAATGAACACACAATAGATAAAGAAGAGGTCTCTATTAATCTAATTAATAAGAATCTTACAATCTAAATGACTTTTTTGGGCATCATGTCTAACAATCTCCCACTTGCCCTAAAAGTCACTGTGTCAAGTGTGTTACAAATATTTTATCTGATAAAGCCTTAGTCATTGGGTCAGCAACATTAAGTTGAGACCTAATCTTTGTAACAATAATATCTTCCGCCTCAATGATCTCATCAATGAGATGATATTTCCTCGAAATGAAAAGTAAGCACATAATCCCTAGTCATTTTCAGGTACTTCATGATATGCTTCATAGCTGTCCAATTATCTGATACTTGGATTGCTTTGGAACCGACTACCAACACCCACTGCATGACAGATATCTGGTCTAGTACATGGCATGGCATACATGAGGCTCCCAAATGCCGAAGTATAAGGGTACCTCTTCATCTGCTCGATCTCATCAGCTGATGTAAGGGTCATCTTTTTAGACAAAGTAACACCATGTATAAAAGGAATGAGACTTGTCTTACAATCACTCATACTGCACCAAGACAAAATCTTGTCTATGTAAGAAGTTTGGCTCAATCCTAACATTCGGCATTTTCTATCTCTTAGAATCTTTATTCCGAAAATATAGGATGCCTCTCCTAAGTCTTTCATTGAGAAATGCTGAGAAAGCCAAATCTTGACTGATGACAACATCCCTATATCATTTTTAATGAGTAGGATGTCATCTACATAAAGAATTAGATATACTACCGCTCTCCTATTGTCCTTCTTATATATACAAGATTCCTCTAAATTCTTTTGGAATCCAAATTCTTTGTTCGAAATATCAAATCTTTGGTTTCAGCTTCTAGAAGCTTGTTTCAAACCATATATCGACTTGTTGAGTTTGCATACCATGTTCTCCTGGTTAGGAGCAATGAAGCCCTCAGGTTACTTCTTATAGATGTCTTCATCTAACATTCTATTAAGGAAAGCAGTTTTGACATCCATTTGTCATATCTCATAGTCATGGTATGCAGCTATAGCCAATAATATCCTGATGGATTTGAGCATAGCTACAGGTGAAAAGGTATCCTCATAATCAACTCCTTAAATTTGAGTGTAACCTTTTGCAATAAGTCTTACTTTATAGGTCTCCACGTTACCATCGACACCCTTCTCCCTTTTGTAAATCCATTTGCATCTAATTGGCCTTATACCATCTGGTGGATCTACTAAAGTCTAGACACCATTGTCATACATGGAATTTATTTCATCATTCATGGCTTTATTCCGTTGAGATGCATCTACATCTAATGTAGCTTCTTAATAAGTATTAGGATCTGTATCCTCATCATCAGGGGTAACTAGATAAACCTCATTATTAAAATACTGGAGTCTATCTGGTGGTCTAGAAACTCTTTCAGACCATCTCAGTGGAACAGAATTAGAAGAATCAATAATGGAAGGATTAGGTTCATTTTCGATACTAGCTGAGTTGTCTTTCATCTCATGAAATTCAACCTTCTTAAGAAGATCCATTTCTTCCTTCAAGAAAGTGGCATGATTCCTAACAACTATTGTGTGATCTGCCTTAGAGTAAAATAGAAACCTTTAGTTTCCTTTTGATACCCTACAAAGTTCCATTTTTCTGTTCTAGATTCCAACTTAGTAAGTTCGAGTTTGCGAACATGCGTAGGACAACCCCATACCCTTAGATGTTGTAAACTAGGTTTTTGCCCAGTCCATAATTCATAGGGTGTAACTGGTATAGACTTAGAAGGAACTCGATTCAAAATGTAAATGGCAATTTGTAAAGCATACCCCCAAAGATAGGAAGGTACATCAGCATGGCTCATCATAGATCAAACCATATCTAATAAGGTCCGGTTTCTTCTTTTAGAAATACCGTTTTGTTGAGGTGAGGCAGGACTTGTCTATTGCGAGATAATCTCACTATCCCTTAAGTAATCCATAAAATCGTTGGTGAGGTATTCACCATCTCGATCTGATCGAAGTGTCTTTATGGATTTATCTGTTTCATTCTCAACTTCCAATCTAAATTCTTTGAACTTTTCAAAAGGGTCAGATTTATGATGCATCAAATAGACATATCCATATCTAGAATAGTCATCAGTAAATGTGACAAAATACCAGTATTGTCCTCGTGCAACAATGTTAAATTGACCACATACATCACTATGTATGAGTCTTAACTTTTCTTCAGCTCTTCCTACATTTTCAGGGTAAGGCTTCTTGGTCATCTTCCCTTCGAGACAAGACTCGCAAGTAGGGAGTGATTCTACCTTGAGAAATTCAAGAGGACCATCTTTTACCAACCTCTTGATCCTATCAAGATTAATGTGATCAAGTCTCTTATGCCAATGATAAATAGACTCTGTGCAATGTCTCTTCATTTCAGACATTCTAGATGATGAGGCATTGTCACTTTGCAGACTTTCATTATTTACCAAACGAAATATTAAATAAAGATCATTAATAAGATTACCAATAATAAGACCATGCCATCTTTCGTAATTTCAACTATTGAATTAAAAACGATAGAGAATCCACAAAGTAAAAGTTTAGATACTGAAATCCAATTTTTGTGTGCAGAAGGCACATAAAAACATTCTAAAATTAATGTCTTTCCATTAGGTAAATAAAGAGTAAACAAACCAATTGACTTCACTGCAACATTTGCACCCGATCCAACTTTAAGCTTCTGCTCCTGTTTGGTCGGCTTACTCCTGTTTGATCGGCTTTCTGGTTTCCATGAACCCCTACAAACAATTGTAAACATGTACAGTGGATCCAAAATCCACACACCATGAGTTAGGAGGACCATCCAGAAAGTTTGACTCAACAGTAATTAATACTTCAAAGTATCCTATACCTTGAGTGTTGGCACCACCCTCCTTAAGAGTTGCGAGGTAAGTCCTACAGTTCCTCTTCTAGTGGCCTATTTTACCACAGTGGAAACAGTTTCCCTTGCCTTTGTTTTCCTTGCCAGTATCACTTGAAGAACCTTTGGCAACTTTTGCCTTACCTCTGTTGTCTTTAAACTTCCATTTACCCTTGTTTCTCTTCCTTTTTCTTTTCAAGCATTATCAGAGGTGTAGGTCTTTCAACAAACATAATTTCACCATGAATATCTTTTCTGATCTCATCTTCCATAGACAATAGTGAGTCTAATAACCCACTAAGAGTCATCTTATACTTTTTATACTGTAATTCACTACAAACAAGTTAAATGACCAAGGAAGTAAATGTTGAATAGTATTAATTTTAGTGATTTGATCCATCTCTCCACCATACATATCCAATTCTTTAATAAAACCCATCATCTTCATGGCGTGTTCTTTGACTGAAGTTGGCGTGTTCTTTGACTGAAGTTCCCTCTCTCATTTCGGTAGTGAGAAGAGATCTTAATACTGTTTGATTGGCAGACTTATTCTCTTTACCAAACATCTCATGTAGGTGTTGCAAAATGTCAGAAGTATTATCCATATGCATATGATGGTTATACAAAATAGTGGATAATGATGCTAACACCCAATCTCTTGCTGTCTGATTAGAAAAATTCCATAAATCAGCTTCAGCCAATAGATCTGGTGTTGAATCCGGAAGAACCGTAGGTTTAGAAGTTGTAAGACATAGGGTAAATTTTTCAATAGAGAGTACCAGGTATATTCTAAATTCCCAGTCAACATAGTTAGTGTAGAGCCCCGAAAATTTGGTTCATTGTTCATGTGAACAGTGCCCTTGTATGGTGTGTGTAAAGGCCTAAGGCCTTACATAGTGTTCTTGGTATTATGGTGAGTCAAGTGAGGTTTTTAGGTATGTATTTGGAGTCTCAAAATGAGAGTATAAAGATACTCTAAGTGGTTAAAAACAAGGGTATAAAATACCCAAGGTGTTTAATGGGTTGTGAGTGAATAGTGTAGTGAATAGTGCTAGTGCACGAGGCATAAAGAGGCCGGGCCCTCTCATGCATATTGGTGTATCTTAAATGATCACTTAGAAGGATTAAAAAAATATATGGGGGAATGATTAATGATGTGTGAGTATGGTTTTGGACCAAAGGGAAAAGAGTGTGAAAGCACTTGAAGTGTTCTAGGTGTTGAAGAGGTATGTTTCGGCATTTCCCTCAACTTTACGAAGCCTTAGTTTAGGCTTCGTTGCTCAGAATAAAGTAATTCTTGAGTTTTCGGAAAGGTATTGGACCCTCTACGAGGTTCATGTTGATCATTTTTTTGGATTTTGAGTCGGGGTTAAGTTGCTGAAACCCATTTCGGATCAGTCTGCTTTAGGGGCAAATTCATCCATGAAGTAAGAAGAATTAGGGTTTTTGTAAAATGTAAAAGTTGTTCCTCTTTAAAGGATGAATCCAACGTACGTTGAATCACCAAAATCTGATAAGCGAGTCAAAAGTTATGGCTGAAATACCAAAGCGGAAAAAACCTGGAAAACATTCTGTCAGAGCTACGATAGATCGTAGAAGCCTACGAACGATCATAGCTACGAATGATCGTAAAGCTTCAGAAATGCTGAAAACTCACTGGGGAAGCTACGAGCGATCATAGGAAGCCTAGGAACGATCATAGACCCCGAAAACTAGGCAAAATCACTGTAAAGCCTACGATCGATCATAGGAAGCCTACGAATGATCGTAAATGCGCGAATCAAACTCTTTAGTGCATGATTTTTTAGGTTTTTCACCCCTTGGCCTATAAATAGGGAACCTTTTTGGGGGTTTTGGGTCACCCTAAACCTAGAGAGAGATCTTAAAAGAGAAGGGAAGAGAGTGGAGGATTTCAAGAGGGGTTTTTGGATTCGGAGAAGAAGAGCACAAATCAAGCCTTGATCTCGCTCCTACGCGCCATTGGAGCTTGGATCTTCATCCACAAACTTGGGTTTTGCTTCTACAAGCCTTTTCAAGCATTGGATCAAAGGTATTTCATCCCATAAGGTAGATACACTCTACTAGGTTCTAAGTTCATAAACCCTTAATGAAAAACATGATTTTCTTGACAAGTAGAGATATAGATGGCCTTGTATATATGGAAATGTACTCTTCTAACTATTGATTTCATGAAACCTTCTTTATATCAAGATAAAATCTTATAGATGGTGATGTGAGTTAATTGTGATGATGCTATGCTTTTAACCAACAAATAAAAGACGGTAAATAGTGAGTTATTCTACATGTTAGTATCCAAAAGATGAAAAGCATATTAAAAGCCATAAGTTTTGGGAAAAACAAGTAGAAAAACCTTATTTTAAATGTGATTGGAATGGTGTGATATTATTGTATATGGATTATGGTGATGGATGAATTATGTTAAGTATGAGACATGACCATATGTAAAGTGTTTTCTTTAATGTCTATCATGTTATATCACAATTGCTACACGGACACATATGCATATGCATGATCGGGTTTTTCTAAATTATGGGTATCCAAAAGAAGAAGTACATGTATATAAGATGAAATACAAGAATAAGAAGAAAAAGAGTATAAGATGCAAATGAACCACATGAAAAGTATAAGATGCAAGTGAACCAAATGAACAGTACAAGAAGCAAAAGAAGTATAAGAAAAGTACAAGAAGCAAAAAGATGTATACGGAAAGTATAAAAAGCACAAGTATACGGAAAGTACAAGAAGCACAAGATGTTACAAGAAGATGGAAAGTAAACAGAAAAAGCCGACAGGAATGCGATGATAACAGGCAGCTTGAAAGGGAAATGGATACTGGCATCGGACTCCGATGATAGCAGGCTGCCCGAAAGGGAGATGGATACTGGTCGTCTACCTCGAAGGTAGCCGAAGGTGAGGAGAACATTAGGCCACCCAGCTTACGTGGGTACGGGTACTAGTTGTCCGACTCCAAAGGTAGCAAATGATGAATACCAAGGTATTTTAAATACCCGTACATGATAAGATAATAAAAGATAAAAGCCAAGGTATTTTAAATACCCGTATATGCAATGGTACAAGATGATAAAAGATGACAAGAAGATGTTTTCGACAAAAAATGATAAGAAGATGTAAAAGACAAAAGATGATAAAAAGATGTTTTCCGATAGTATTTTCCGAGATATATGCACATGATATGATTTTTTTTCCACGCTCTGATTTCAAGAATGCATGTGAGATGATTAAACCATGATGTGTATATGTTGTATTCTTGTTTATGATATTACTATCTAGTGGTTTGTATACGCTGATTATTCCATGCTCAGCCATACATATTATGTCGGCAGATCCCTTCGACATTTGTGGCGAGCGTCCTTAAGAACCATGGGTTGAAGAAGGTTATGTTGAGGAGGAGGAGACTTGGGGTAGTCTTCAGTAGTAGAGGGCTTAGGAGGAGTAGAGGGCTTTTGTTAGGTGGCCCCATCATGAGTGACGAGAGGGAGAGACTTGTACATAAATTTTGTTGAGCGAGTATGTTCGCTCTTTATTTTGGTTTTGTTATAAACTTAGAATGCGGTATGTATAGAAAGAAAAAGTTTGTCCCATTTCCGTTATAGTATATATAGAAGATTGTAGTACGCTTCCGCTATCACAGGTATTATATGTTGCACAGGATTCATATGTTATATAGAATGGTTTGGTAATGAGTTCACAGCACCAAAGTATCCTAACTCCTAGGGGTATTTTAGGTCGTGACAGTTAGTTCCGACTAAATTTTCATCATGAAGAATATCAGTTAATCGGTGAAGGCCTGTCATGATCTAATCAAATGACAAATAAGATAGTATTAGGGATCTATTGAATTCATTAATTACTATTAGATTATGGATCTGTTTCTAATATTATTGCCAATTTAGGAAGTTTCAATTGGCATCGAATACCTAGGCACTGGCTTAATGTGATCCTGCCTTTGGGCACAATATCACATCGCCTTGAATAGGCAGATAGAAACTATCTTCTCCATTTTCACAAATCTCATTTGAATCTAGGAGCATTCGATCTATGGTCTGATCTATAAGGGATGTTATACTCACGCTTTGGCGTTATTGTATAGCATCTCTTATTCATGTGCCCACCTACCATGAACCTAATAAACAGCTAGCAAAAGTTCACGCTTTGGTGTTGTTGCTCCCACTATTTTCTTATAAAGTTTTCACCATGTTTTCACATAGGTGAAAGGGATTGGGCCCGGCTTTGGCCTGTCAGCTTACTCACACTCCCCACTATAAGATCACATAGTGTATGGTAGAAAATCATAATACTTAGGAACTTGTCCCTAGTCTTATATACACATGATATATAAATGGGCAATTATTTCAACAGAATAATTAGACATAAATAAGCAGATATCATCTCATGATAATATAAACAACTATCATCTCATGATTTTTAAACAACAATAAACATCATATAAGATTAATCGTTATGGGTCAATAAAATTAAAATGCATGGATGCAAGAGAATGAGATAAGAATAAAGGTAACTCGCAAAATCCTTTGCGATCCCTTCCTTTATCATCTTATCGAGATCATCATCACAGCATCCTCCTTCGCAGCATCTCAACCAATGCATGATATAGAAATTAAATGGCATTAGGGAAACCAGTCTTCCATTCGCCCTTTTCAGGGAAACCGAATGAATCTGCCCTTTACAGATTTACCAAACTCCTACTACATATTATCCTCTAATATGAATGCATGATAAAAAATTTATCATAGATTATAATTGACCCATACCTGTAATCTCATACAATTAGATTCAACATGGTGATGGAGTAATTTTCTGATATTTTAAAAGATTAAAATTTGATAACAATTATCAATTTGCTTGATAAAATCTATATCTCATATAAATAAAACCCCAGAAAAAAATAAAAAAATTATATTTTCCAACAAATTATTTTCATAAATTATTTTTTAAATATAAGATAAGTTTTTCTTAAATCTCTACAATATTTTATTCTTTTCTTGAATGCAAGATCCTTTCTTGAATGAAAGATCATTTCTTGAATGAAAGATCCTTTCATAAAGATTAGTTCTGCTATTATTCAAGATTGGTTCTACTATTATTCAAGATTAAAATAAAAAAAAATTAAGAGAAAAGAAAATCTTAAATATGATCTCATCATAAAATAAGGTTTTTAAAATTTCAAATAAATTCTATTTATAAGAAAAATCATTCATTAATTATTTTTTAACTAATTAATAAATTTATATTAAATGATCAAATCATTTAAATTGGATTTTCAAAATAAACTATTTATTTCGAAAATTATATCACATACAATAAAACTATTTTTTAAAATTATTTAATTATTATCATTATCAAATCTCATTCGATAATTTAATAAAAAATAATTATTTATTTATTCATCTCATGAACAAATAAAAATTAAAAACTATGAGCATTAATTAAATAAATAGAATTAAATTCATCTTATGAATTAAATTATCTATTTAATTATCTTTTAAAATAAGCAAAAAATACTCCCTAACCATGAGCTCTGATACCACTTGAAGGGAATCCAGATAAAAATTTATGCGGAAAACTGGATCCCGAGGATCTTTATACCATAGAATACATAAAATATAAACTACATGTTTAGATAATTACCTCGGTGAATGATGTTCACTGGTGAAGCAAAAACCAACTTGAACCGTCAGAACTCTTTGTAGAGATTTCTCGAAGAAATAGTCTAAGCTCAATCCTTGTTCTTCGCTATCCCCACGAAGCCTTTGAATCTTTACTTGGTCTTGAAGAAACAAAAAGAAGAAGAAGAGATGTTGGTGTAGAGTTTCTATCACTCAAACTTTAGGGTTCAAAACCCTATCTTTAAAACTTGGAAACACCCAAAGGGGGCTCACGAAAATTGAGGGGAGAGATTTTTCTCTCTCTCTCTCACTCTATCTCACGGTTTGGAGGAGCAGGGGATCAATGAATTGGTCCCACGAATTTGGGGTGTTGGGGATTTTATAGAGATTAGAATCTTATTCTAATCCTACACCAATTAAGAAACATCCCTTTTTAGAGAGTTACTAAATAATGATAACTCTTATCATTAATTAAAACAAACTTTCTAATTTTAGTTTCCTTTTCCTAAAAGGATTCCATAAATAAAGGGGTGTAACTAATTCCTATATTCTAGGAATCCCCAACAACCTAACAAACTCCTAACAAAAAAGGATTCATAATGCAATTAGAAAACCCCAATGGGGTGGGCGTGAGCTATAAGGGGCATGATCCCTTGGTGCTTGGTCTCAAAGTTTTAATAAAACTCCACCTTTTTCTCTTTTGTTTCTTGTTTACTAAGATTGGAATCAAATCCCATAATTTAAGGAGTTAATAAACAATAATTATTTAACTAACATTATCCTAATCTAATTAGGAAACAATAAGTGAGTGCCCCACCCTAGGGTGTTATTTCATGGGCTTGGGCCCATTAATGAGGTCCATACTTTATGGGTTTAATGGTTATGGGTCAAACTCATGTCCCCTTATTTTATGTTAATTAAATAACCATTATTAATATCATTTAATTTAAATTAACAATTAATTTAAACCATAGATTAACATTTAATCTATTTTATTAATGATTAACATTTAATCTATTATTGAGCTTGTATTTCTTATATGAGCATCTCCACAGATTGCTCTGGGATATTCTAACTCTGGCTTACCCAATGTTATCCCATTGACCCTAAATAGAAATTACATCGGAATTGTAAGTGACGTGAGATATCCATGTTGCAATTGAATCCTAGTGTAAGAACATTAACCAAAAAGGATCCTCTCACATGAACTTTTTAATTCAATTGATCCTTCAAATAACATTATCCCTAATGGGCCTTCGAGATTAATATACTATCTAACTCATAGCCCATTGCACATCATCCAAGTTTACAAGACATTTGATTAAGCCATGAGAAACAATTTCTCATGTAAAACATTTTCAGAAAAACCTTTTTATAAGTATAATATATTTTGATAAAAATATATTTTAAACTTGTTTTATTTCAAAATCATCTGCACAGGATTTAAGCTTAATCGACTGTCTTACCCGGAACTTAGATAATCTCTCAAATTAATGAGCATGAATTTCTTGTTTGAAATTCATCATGACTCGAACAGCTTTCTGACTATCCAACTGTCACCGTATTATAGTCCCTCGGGTAGAGAGTACTTTGGTGGAATCAAAAAAGTCAGATTACTGTTCAATTATAAATGAACTCATCAGATCTAAGGATCATTGAAATTGTTCAATGTGAATGAGAGACCAACTATTTGATAGTATGTTTATGCAAGAGGTCTCTCATTGCATGCAATCAGTCAGTGTACATTTAAGCACTCATATGCCAATGTGTAGTCTCTACTACAATAGTTTGAGATAAAAATACATCTCAACCATTGAGAACATCTTAGCATTGTGACAGTCATATAAGTGAAGTGCCCAGCTTCATCTATAGCTATGACTATATAAGGTATAAGGAACTGGAAAGCTATATCTGCCTGTGATAGTCCCATAACATAGCTTTCCTACAATATATCCTATGGACCTTTGTCCATATCTAATATCGTATAAATCATCTCATGATCATGGTTAATTACCCATAATGAATACACAATAGATAAAGAAGATGTCTCTATTAATCTAATTAATAAGAATCTTACAATCTAAATGACTTTTCTGGGCATCATGTCTAATACTAAAAGCTATTAAGATTACATAGGTCAGTTTCTAATCACCTAGGGTATATGCTTAAGGTGTTCTACGTCAATTCCACCCATGGTAACCACTAGGTATCTAGGTCACTTACTATCCTATGAGTGTGAGTGAAGCTTGAAACCGGAATATACTTCTCAAGTCTTTAGAGCTTCATCTTCACCAATCTTTATCAACCAGAGGAATAGCGACACTAGACTTACATTGACACCATTTTGACATCGGAATTAAGCCAATACAAAATATAATCTTACAGCTGATAGTCAGGAGATGTCGGAGTCCTATCGAGTGTAAAGAAACTAAACATCATACAGTGTATAGATTGGGGTTCCTTTTTGGTTAGGTCCGAAGAGGCGGCGAACTGTCTCTTGGGTTTCTTCATGGTTGATAGTCAGGAGAACTGGTGTCCAGTGAGGTCCGGGGGTTCCTTGATTGACTGGCCAGTAGAGGTGGTTTTCTTTTGTGATTGACAGTTGGGAGATGATAATGATTACACAGTAGATGTTAAAAGTCACTGAGTTGAGGTGAAATGACTTGAGTGTAATCGGAGATAACCCAAGATAAGTTAAGTCTACGAGTGACAAGATACTTTGAGGTGAAAGGCCATGTGAAGTTAGTGGATGATCCAATATAGGTTGAGTCTGAGGGTAACAAGATACCTTGAGGTGAAAGGCCTTATGGATTCAAGGATGACCCAACAATAAGTTGAGTCCCGAAAAGCAAGATACTTTGAGGTGAAAGGCCTCATGGATTCAAAGGATAATCCAAGTTAGGTTGAGTTCCTGAGAGACAAGATGCTTTGAGGTGAAAGACTTTGAGATATCAAGTATGAACCAAGATAGGTTGAGTACCCATGTTTTATTTTTGATTCTTATTTGACTAGGTCTGGAGAGGCGGTGTCTATTTAGAATCGAGGTTCCTCCATGACTGATTCTAGGGAGAGCCGGAGTCCTCGAATGTTTCTAGTAGGCAAAGGCTCGAGTTATGTGTCTAATCTTCAGATTTTAGGTTGTCTTGGTCGATGTACCCAAGGTTTGGTTGTAATCGGGTGAAGGCCCGGGTTTAGTGTAGAATCTTCGGATTCTAGGTTGTTTGGGTCGATGTTGTAAAGTCAAAGTTTTGTATTGATAAAATTCCGAGCCCAAAAGGTTATATAGTTCACCTTAGGTCAACATCCGGTTCGAAGTAAAGTGTAGAAGAAGTCATGAAGAAGTATGAAGCTCCATCATCCAAAATTGGCTCAATAGTTAGGATGGTAAGTGAGACCTAGAAGACCAAACTTTACCCACTTGGAATTGCCCAAAATGGTGGGACTTAGTTCCAAAAATCCAAATTGAAATGATAGAATGAATTAAGGGTTTAAAGGCCAAAGAATCCGAAAAAAGCACCTCAGGGTCGACCTTGGGCATTTTGGGTCGACCCTAAATAGCCAAGTTTTTGTATAGGATAAATTGGCAGAGAAGTGCAAATTTCATGGTCAACCCTGAAGGATAGTTAGGTCGACCGAAACACCACAGTTGGGTTGTAGAGCCCCGGACCTTTTCACATTTAATGCATGACACTTTCATAGCCATTTTGCCTTTAAAGAGGAATGATTAATAAATAAGGAAGAAATTGGAAATTCCAAAACGTCAGAAATGTTCGTTTTCGAAGTACGAACCCAACGCAAGTTGAATCGTCAAAATCGGACGAACGAATCAAAAGATATGGCCAAACAGTCTGGACCTGCAGGCAACCGATCGCTCGGTCCATAGAGCGATCGATCGGTAGCTATCGACTGGTCAAGATTTTTGTATGGGGAAATTTTCCAGAGAGTTGATTTTTGGTCGAGAGCTCGGTCAACACACCGATCGCTCGGTAGGCAACCGATCGATCGGTCATAAACACCGATCGCTCGGTCCTCGCGTTTTGCAGAATTTTCACTAAGGGCATTTTCGGCATTCGGGTGTTATACCCTTTCTTATATAGGATCGCCCGAGCCTTTAGGGCTCATTCTCAACACTTAGAAGATTTGGGAGATTAGAAGAGAGGAGAAAGGGTTCCCAAACCTAGGTTTTCATTTGGGGAGAAATCAAAGGGGTTAAGACCCTAGATCAACCCCAAGCCCGTTTTCTTCAAGATCAAGGCTCAAGCATTCGAGGAGCTCGTGATCCAAGCTAGGGCAGCAGCTACACGGTCTTTTTTGGAAGGGGTTTCTTCCTCATTGTTCAAGGTCGGTACTTCTTGCTACCCTCCTAGTTATAGTTCTTTTTCCTTTATTCTTCTTTGTGTTCCTTTATACATTCATGTATGATGAGATGGGTTGTGAATGGTGAATGGTGAATGATGAATGGTGAATGGAGATGAATGTGGGCGATTGGATGCCGTGTGTATTGATGTGATGGATGAATGGGGAGGGCATTGTATCCATAATGAACAAACACGTATGATGTGAGCATAACCCACCTAGAAAAGCATGTTGTAGGGTTAATAAATAATGAATGCACCATGTTTGATGAAATGTCAAGGTGAATGAAATGAATAATAAATTAAGAAATTGCATGTTTAAGATTTATGGAAATTGCTAGGGTCATGATAGTGTAATTGTTCGCTTTCCCTAAATGATATGAATACTAAATTGCTCAAATCATTGATGTTATGTGTTATGAATTACTCAAATACCATATTTAATTCCAAATGCAAGTATGCACACGACCTCACGAGCACGCATACATGACATGATTTACCGAGGTTTTCAAGAATGGGATTTAGAGGTGGGGCATATCCTACGATATGTTTTACCTTGCTTTTGGCAAGGACAAGACAATCATGCATTTTCATAAGAAGGGTCTCCCTTCCCTCACAAGTGCATACATATCATAAGAAGGGTCTCCCTTCCCTCGCAAGTGCATCTCACAAGGACATCTTACAAGTGAATCTCACAAGTGGAAGGACAAGCATGAGCATTCTAGGAAGAAGGGTCTCCCTTCCCTCACAAGTAGATTACTTTTCAGAACAAGCAAGCATGATACAAGCATGACACGCATGACACGGTAGACAAGGTTTCAATCATAAAAAGGGTAATTTCAGTCAAGTCAAGTGCACAAGATTTCAAGGGTTTTACCGGCTTTTATGAATGCAACATGATGAATTATATTGCTTTACTTTATTGTCATGATATGAATCATTCCTGCTTTATATGCGTGAATTTTTTCCTGCTTTATGTATGCTATCCGTATGCTATGACTGTTGGTTAGTGCTTAGTACCCGCTGAGTATTACATGCTCAGCCGTACTTCTTTTGTCGGCAGGTTCTGAGGGAGCTGCTGCTCCATTTGATGTTTGTGCTCCTGGTCCATGGGTGGAGGAGGAGTACGTCAAGGAGCCTTTGGAGGAACCTCCCGTAGAGGGTTATCAGTAGGTGGTGTTAGATTCTGAGTAGATTAGTTGTGGGTGAGCATGAGTGATTATATCCATGTATTTTGGCGGGCATGTCCGCACTTTCTTTGTTTTGATTTCTTTGTATTAAAACTTGGACCATGTGTATATACTTAGAGGTTTGTTAGACTTCCGATGTGTCTT
This sequence comes from Tetracentron sinense, assembly GCA_015143295.1. Classification (NCBI taxonomy): domain Eukaryota; kingdom Viridiplantae; phylum Streptophyta; class Magnoliopsida; order Trochodendrales; family Trochodendraceae; genus Tetracentron; species Tetracentron sinense. Next base: position 16,993 of record JABCRI010001011.1, read on the forward strand.
ATAGTTATGCTTCCACTGTTATCCTCTATTGTATATGCTCTGTGGGTGTTTTGCAGGTGGGTTGTCAAGCAAGTCATGTAAGTCATGATTTAGTCGTCCGAGATTCACTCTAACTCCTAGGGTGGGTTTTGGGTCGCGACATGGGTTGACCCAAGTATCCCTCAGGGTCGACCCTGATATGGCCTCTTTTATAAATCATATTCTGGGCAATAGTGGGTCGACCCAAGTAACCTCTAAGGTCGACCCTGATATGGAAAAACTTACTATTTTGATATTTAGTAGTTTCTAAACCTTGGGGATTGTTCCTCTATAAATGGGACCTCTCCCATTATGTGAAGACTATTCCTTGGAGAGTTTTTAGAGCACATTAAGCTCCTTCTAGAGTTCATAAAAACTCTTGAAACCATTCCACTTCATCTCCATTAATCCTTCTCTAGGGTATGCAAGTTCCTCATTCATATCTTTATGAATTTGCATAGTATGATCCTTAATCATTAAAGTGATCACCCTAGAGCTTCTACAAACCCTAAAATCCATATAGTGCTCTGCTGTGAGCGTTGGTTGGCTTGAGCCAAAGCCGTCAAGGACGGGGATCGATCTTCGGAGATCGTGGTAGATCGCTTTGAGTAAGATTGGCTGGTGAGGAACCGGAGTTGCTGTTGCGGAGATCGAACGTGCTAAGTTCGTGGTTTGTAAGCTAAGGAATCGATACCAAGGAACGGTGTGTCGTGTCCGATTGGGTAAGATTCAAATCTTGTATGGTTCAAATCTTCTCATAGTGAAATTTGTGCTGGACTAGGTCCCGTGGTTTTTTCCGAAAGGGTTTTTCACGTAAAAAATTTTGTGTGTTCATGTGTGATTGATTGTGTGTGGTTGCTTAAATTTAAAATTGGTAGAATTCTTTAACTAGACCTATTCACCCCCCTCCCCTCTAGGTCAAAGGGTTCATTGAACTAAGGAATTTCAATTGGTATCAGAGCGGGTACACTCATAAGGTTAATTCTTTAAGTGTGATCTTGTATCTATCCTTAAGTCAATGACTACTCTAAGAGATAGTGGATCCATCTCTCGTCCCCCGTTGTTTGATGGAAGCAACTATGTGTATTGGAAAGCTCGAATAAGAGCGTTTCTCAAATCTATAGACAAGAGAATCTGGATGTCTATTCAGGAAGGATAGACCCCACCAGTGAATATTCTAGGTGATGTAATCTCACTAAAAGTTCAAAGGATTGGAGCAAAGATGAGCTCGAGACAAGTGGTTGGAACAGGAAAGGTCTCAATGCAATCTTTACTGCAATCACTATTGAAGAATTTAGACGAATCTCTTTATGTGAAACAGTAAAAGTGGCATGGGATATTCTGGAAATGACTCATGAAGGTACAACCACTATCAAGATCTCAAAACTCCAAATTCTCACCACTAAATTTGAAAATCTGAAAATGGAGGACAATGAAACTTTTGATGAATTCTATGCTAAACTAAGTGACATTGTTAACTCCAGTTTCAACTTGGGTGAGAAAATTGGTGAGTCCAAAATTGTTAGAAAAATCCTTAGATCTTTACCGGAAAGGTTTCAATCTAAGGTCACTGCCATCGAGGAGAGCAAGAATATTGATGCTCTCAAGATTGAGAAATTGGTCGGATCACTCCAAACCTATGAACTCAATCTTAGACCATCCAAGAAAAACAAGTCTGTGGCCTTGAAAACTATCAAGGAAACCTTGGATGAAGATGACAGTGATGTTTAGTTGGGAGAGAAGGAGTTGGCTCTATTTGTTAAGAAATTTCAAAAATACCTAAAAACAAATAGAATGTTCAAGCCTAAACAAGGAGGAAAACCTCTTGAAAAACCAAAGTCAAAACCTTGGGATAACAAGAAAGTCCCCAAAGGAACTGACAAGAAATCTCATGGCGTTCAATGCTATGAATGCAAAGGCTTTGGCCACATTTCACCTTATTGCGCTAACAAGAAGAAGAGTAAGGGAAAGGTGATGAATGCCACATGGGATGACAGTGAATCAGAAGATGAACAATCCAAAAGCTCCACCTTAAGTGAGGAATCTAAGCACCATATGACTTTCACTGTCACCCTATCCAAGATTGTCAATTCTCCCACTAATCATAAAGAGAAGAGTGATGAAGATCAAGTGAATGAGTCTAGTGAAGATCATGATCAGAGTAACACTGTCTCTGAGTCTGATGAAGATATGAATACAGCCTATGAAAGGTTGTTTTCTTAAAGTGTCAAGCTAAAGAAAGCTAAGATCTCTTTGAACAAAAAACTTAAAATTGCTCTACAGGAAAGAGACTCTTGCAAACTAGAAATAGAAAGGAAGAATGCTCTAGTATCTCAACTTGAGAGTGAAAAAGCTAAACTGGTGTCCAAAATAGAATACCTTGAAGAATAAAATGTCTCTCTGTCCAAATGAATCAAGGTTTTAGAAACTGAGGAAGATAACTCCATGAGTGTATCTGAAGAGTCAAAGACTCGCATTTCAGAATTGAAAGCTGAAAGAGATAACCTTATTGAAAAAATTAGATTTCTAGAAAAGGAATTTGTTGATATTCTGAAAGTTAAGCATGGGCTAGCTAAGAAAGTAACTGAACTTGAAAAGAAGCTAGACTCCTCAACAACACTCAAATCCTGGATAAACTGGCTAGTATGCAGCGCTCAACTGTAAACATGTTTGGCATAGGACATCCAAACAAACCACCTGGTCCCTTGAATGTCGGTACAATGTCTACTGCAATATTTGAACCAATATATGAAAATCCAAGATTTGTGAGTTCCAACTCCTCGAGATCAAAAGCTAAGAAGCCAAACTCTCAGTTGTACCAAACTTTTGTCACTTCTAAACAAGGTAAAAATTCAACTTCAACTGAAGCTGAGAGAACTAAAGTTCAGGCCCAGGCTAAAAGATCTCCTCTTCCCAGGTTCATTCCCACTTGCTATCAGTGTGGAGTGAAGGGTCACACCCAACCTAACTACAATGCCTTTAGGAGAAATCCCCGGAATGGTTCATGGAATCAAACTCAACATCAAGGGAATCTCCAAAGGCAAATTCAAGCCTTAGCAGAAAAGTCTAGGAGTTTGAGTGAAGAAGTGATGAAAATTGCTCAACTCTCTAATACACATGGTCGTGATACTTCTTATGCTCATTATAAAGAAGGTAACAGGATGAACCAAAATGCTAGGGTCTCTCAGAAAAGAAGGAAGAACAGGAGATCTAACAAGAAGAAGGTTATCCCTACAAATTAAATCAACAAAGACAATAGGGTTCCACAAAAGTCCAATTTCATCTATGTGAGAAAGGATGACCTAAAATGCCTTGTCATTCACACTGCTTTGAAAGCCCAAAATTCTGACATGTGGTATTTTGATAGTGGATGTTCTAGACACATGACAGGTAACAAGTCCCTATTCACTCATCTTGAGGAATGCTCAGATGGGACTATTACTTTTGGTGATGGAAGCAAATCATTTGTGAAAGAAAAATGTGTCATCCAAGCCCTAGGCATTCTAAAACTGAAGGATGTCTTGTTTGTAGAAGGATTGAAAGCTAATCTAATTAGCATAAGTCAATTGTGCGATGATCACCATGCTGTCCACTTTACCAACAACAAGTGTTTTGTTGTGGATGACAAAGGTGTGTGTGTTTTGGAAGGGTCAAGAACCACTGATAATTGCTATGGTTTAATTCCAAGTGATGGTTCTACTCAAATTTGCAACAAGGCAAAAGTTGATGAAGTTAAACTGTGGCACAGGAGGCTAGATCACATGAATTTCAAAGACCTAAGAAAACTCTCAAAACATGAGGGTGTGAGAGGTGTGCCTAAACTAGGGAAGCCCTCTACTGCTGTGTGTGGGCCATGTCAAATTAGCAAACAAATTAAAATCCCACATAAGAAGGTTTCAAATATCGCTACCTCACACCCACTAGAATTAATACACATGGATCTCTCATGGATCCTACTCGAACTGAAAGTCTAGGAGGTAAGCGATATATCCTAGTGATGGTTGATGATTTCTCAAGGATGTCATGGGCTGCATTCATAAGAGAGAAGTTGGATGCTTTTGAGAACTTCAAGAGTATTTGCTTGAGAGTGCAAAATGAAAAGGGATGCCCTATCACTCGAATTTGAAGTGATCATGGAAAGGAGTTTGAAAACTCTATTTTGAAAGAAAGATTCAAAGTATGGTTTCTGCACTCTGATTATGTTTATATGCTTTAAAGTATGTTATTTTGATGTTATGACATTGCTAGTTAGTGGTGGTATACGCGGAGTATTAAATGCTCAGTCGAACTATTATCTTCGGCAGATACACAGGTGATATGCATGCTACTGAACCATGGGTCGAGGAAAGGTATATTGGAGTGTCAATGGGCAGCTAGTTAGAGAAAGAAGGGGACCTTGACAGGTGACCCTATGGTTGAGAAATGAGAGGGAGTGGACATGTATTTGGGGATTAACTTATGGGAGTGGTGTATTGCATTTGAGTTGGTAACTCAAGTGAGGACCTTTAGGTATAGGTTTTAGTTATATTTTTAGTTTTGTTCGTGTAACACTTGGAAGACCATATTATAATGAAGAAATTTCAGGTTCACTTTTTAGCATGTCTTATGGTGTCTTACAAGATGATTTTGAAATATAAGTCACGATGCCAAAGTATCATAACTCCTAGGGGTATTTTGGGGTCACGACATTGGGTGGCAAGCCTTTAGTCATAGGGTCCGCCAAGATGAGTGTATACTGATGTGCTCAACTGATATGATTGATCATGAATTTTCTCTCTTACAACAAAAACTTGATGTCTATATTGTAAAGTTAAAATGTTGTGGCAAAATTCTGAGCCCAAAGGTTATATTTAGGTCATAATAGGTCTCATCCGGTTGAAAACAAAGTGAAGTAGAAGCCGTGAAGACTCTTGAAGCCTCATCACTCACAGTGGCTAAAAAGGGGATTTTATTGAGAGACCTGATGAACCCCTATGATGCCTCATGAAAGTGCCTCATTATCATTAAAATTAAGTCAAAAAAAGGTTGGGTTGATAGGGGAATGCATTCAATGATTAAAAACATGAAAAAATAAAAAAAACTGCACCCAGGGTCGACCTGACCATTTTGGCGACCCTGAAGAGCCCATATTTTATACCAGTTTTTTGGCAGAGAGTGATTTTTATGAGGGTTGACCCTGAGGACCATCCGAGACGACGAATGTACCCCATGGGTCAACCTTGATATGGATTGCGGTTGAATCTTGATTTTTGTTTATAAGGGTCGACCCAGGGACCTCAGGGTCGACCTTGCTATGAAAAAAACTTTCCAAAATCAGTTTTTAGCAACTTCTAATCCCTTGGACCTTTCATATATAGGGGACTTCTCCCAATCGTGAGAGACATCAATTGGAGACTTTTTAGAGCACTTTGTGCTTGCTGTGAGTTTATGAAAAACTCTTTGGTTCATTGATCTTCATCTCCAATAATTGACCTCTAGGTTTTGCATGGTTCTAAAGCATATTTTCTATACTTTGCATTAGATGATCCTTAAACATCAAGAGATCACCCTAGGGCATCTACAAACCTTAAAACCCACTATTGCTCTACTGTGAGTGGTGGTTAGCCTGTGCTAAAGCCGTCAAGGATGGAGATCAATCTTCGGAGACCGTGGTTGATCACTTTGAGTAAGATTGGCCGGTGAGGAACCAGAGCTGCTGTTGCGGAGATCGAACGTGCTGTGTTCGTGGTTTGCAAGCTGAGGAATCGATACTGAGGAACGTTGTGTCGTGTCTGGTTGGGTAAGATGGGAATCTTGTAGACGTGTTTAAATCTTCTCATAGGGATTCTGTGCTGGACTAGGTCCCGTGGTTTTTCCGGAAGGGTTTTCAACCTAAAAAATCCTGTGTTCATGTTCAAGTGAGTTTGGCGGTGTGTGATTGATTAAAAAAAGATTGGTAGAGAAATTACAGTAGTAGACCTATTCACCCCCCCCCCCCCCCATCTAGGTCTAAGAGTGCATTGGAATAAGGAATTCATATATGTTTGAACATCTTCCAATCTTGTTCTTGAGAAAAATACATGCAACGAATATATCACACTTTAATCTTAGTGGATTAGACAGTAAATGTCAACAACAACACAAAGCATAAGATAAAACTTCGTAGTCATGCCACATGACATATCGTCTCATAACATGCAACTGAACTCTACTTCAATAATAGAAGAGGTTGACAACGATTGCTTGAATTTTTCCATGACACATGTCCTCCCTACAAGAATAAAGATATAAAACCTGATGTGGGGACTTTTTGCTATCTGACATCCAGCAAAGTCTATCTGTCGTTTGTATTGAGCATGTATTCTTTAATATACCTTATAAATAGCGAAAAACCCTTGACTGCCTTCAATGGTCCAAGCCTGGAATTCTTGGTACAATACAAGCATGTAATTAAACTATATTACGCTATATCCGGTCGAGTACAGACTTGTGCATATGAGACTACCCAAACGCAGATGGATAGGGAATTGTTTCATCTGTCTCCTTTCCAGATTGTTCCTGGGACCCTAAAGCAAACGGATATAAGCCCTTCACCAGGGGCAATATTAGCAGAGCAATTATGCAATTTAAATATTGTGAGAACCTTTATCAATATAGGGCTTTTTGAGACAATCCAATAGACCAGAGGTATGTCTCGGTGAATCTCAATTCTATCACATAGAATGGTACTTCACCTAGATTTTCATGTCAAAATTCTTCGAAGAAATTGTTTTGTCTCATATAACATGCTAAAATTCTGCATAACAAGTAGAATAACATCAACATACAATACAAGAATGATGAATTTGTTCCACTGCTTCTTAAGGTATAGCATTGATCCATGATATTTTCTTTTAAAAACCAAATGTTTGAAAGAATTCATAAACGTTAAGGTACCATTGTCGTGGAGATGCCTGCTTCAAACCCCTATATAGACTTTAGTCTACAAACTAAATATTTCTTTAACCCCAAAAGGAGTGACCAATGGTTATAGAGCTTTCCGCAAGTGGGAGGTCTTGGGTTCATTGAGCATTCCACTTTTAGGGCCAGCCCCTGTACGGGTTTTTCCGAACTTACTGGTGTGTGGCGGGGTTGTGTGTGGCTCACATTGCACCCTCGGGGATTAGTCTACCCAAAGGTGGGGGACACCTCGAGTCAAAAAAAAAAACAAACTATATGTTTCTTGCTATCAACTTGAAAACCTATCAGGGCGTCATAAAGAATCTTCATGGCACGTCAATCATTAGAAAGCAGTCTTTACGTCCATTGATGTAAATCTATAGTCAGAAAAAAATGAGCCCTAAATTCATACTATTCTATAAGAACCTTTTAGAACCAGGGAGGAAAGGTTCTTAGAGTCTATCCTTCTTTTGAGTGAAACTTTTGCGACATCTGCCTTGAATCTTTCCACGTTCCTGTGGAGTCCGCTTGGTTTTAAATATCATTTGTAGGTATACAGGTTTGAAAAATTAGGAAACTCGCAAAAGATCCAAACAGAGGGTGTTTCATTGACTTCCAACTCATCCTTCATGACTCAAGCCATTGAGAATTTCGATAATTAGGGCTGTCAAAGAAAAGGATCTTTGTTTCATTTCTAATGTCACTAATACTCTCAATTTAGGAGACACCTAAGGAATTAGAGATGCTGACGCCCTAAAACCTTTGGCATCATGTAAGGTGATAGATCTTCACTAGGTGTCGTAGGAGTAATAAGCTTCTGTAAGGAGGTGTTTCCTCAAGTATAGATCGAGTGCCACACGACATCCTATTAAAGATGGTGGTGCTTGAATCACTCTATCTTGATATCGTATAGGAACTATAACCGATTTTCCTCAAAAGTGAAATTCCTTGGACCAACCCTCCCGATTGTGGTTCGCCATCTCAAAGATTTGAATATCTAATCTTGACACTGCTGGTAATATAGGTGGGACAATAAAGTCTATATCCTTTTGACCTTTCAGGATATCCAATGAAATGCCAAGTTATGGTTTTCTGATCCAATTGCAGTATTGGAGTTTTAGGAAAGGCCTTACTGGAACCGATTTAGAATATGCCACAATTGTTTTAAGCCTTTCTACCACAAGAATTTAGGGAAGAGATTGGCATAACATGCTTCTAACATATCCATAATATTACAGTTGCGCCTTCAGCGATACAACCATTTGTGAGGGTACCGACAGATGTTTAAGGAACACATGTCATGATCTTGCAAATCTAAGGGCGAATGATCCTGAATTACACCGTTCAGAGTATTTTCCATCATACTCTTCACCTCTATCAGATCTAACATCTTGATCTTTGAATTGAGTTGTAGTTCAACTTCAACCACCCAAAATTCCCCTTTGAAGTTTGGAGACTTTGGTATCGTGACCTATACTTCAAAACCATCTGTAAGAGCATATAGGCACGCTACAACAATGAACCTGAAAATTTCTTTCTTCTAGTCATCTTCCAAGTACAATAACGTTTACAATAACTGAAATATAAAAAATAAGACATGTATACATAAGTACCCTAGCTTGGAGTTACCAACTTCAATCGATACAAAAATCCCAGAAATGAAAACCCAAAATACATCTCTCTCCCCTAGCTCATCACTCATCAGTGGGGACACCCTGTCAAGGTCCCTAACACTCTCAAGATAACTGTCTATCGGCTCCTCGGACGGAAACCTCTCCTAGGCCCGTGAGTCCGGAGGCGTGTATACCATGTACCTGCCAAAGTGATAGTTCGACTGAGCATGAAATACTCAGCGTATACAAACACTACTAATTAAACAATGTTATAAAACCGTTAATATGACATACAAGATACAGTTCATCAGAACACAAACATATTTAAGTCAGTGCTTAACCGAAACGGTATTTCAAATGTCTATGAGTCTTTGAATTTCTTAGTGTCATGTAGTCTTGTGAGTTCATGGCATCTTAGGAGTTTTTAGCTATGAGTACTTAAGATTCTTCTTTTCACTTATCTTGTATTACTTGGATAGATGCTAGTACCGTACTATGGTATAATATACTAACATTTTCTTGCTTTCTTGTAACTTGCTTCATGGGTTCTTATGAACTTGCTTTCATTAGAAACAGATGATAGTGACCGTACATGGTCTTAGTACACTAAACATCCTTTCATATTTTTTAGAAAAGATACTAGTGTCTGTACGTGGTTTAGTACATATATCCTTTCATATTTCTTTATTCTTGCTTGGAGCAGGATAATAGTACCAGTACCTGATCTTAGTATACCAGTATCTCTTATACTTATTTGGAAATGTTGGGTAATGTTCGTACCTGGTCTAGTATATAACATCCTTCTTACTTATCTTGGAAACATATACTTTTAAAAGTGCCTGTACTTGCGTCTTAGTACACTAACATAACTTTCAATTTCTTTATTTTATGGAGACAGATGCTTAGTACCTGTACCTGGTCATAATATACTAGCATCCTCATACTTAATTGGGAAAAAGATGTTAGTCCCGTACTGGTCTTAGTACACTAACATCCTTCCATATACTTATGAGCTGGAGCTTTCTATGAGCATTTCTCTTGTCTTATGAGCTTTACTTTGAAATTTTACTTATGAGTTTGCTTCTTCTTTGTGTTATGAACTTTCTTTTCATTTTCTAATGAGCCTTTATCATGAGCTTTTACTGTGAACTTTCTTATATTCTTCGAATACAGTAATTATGATAAACCTCGATCATAATGTGCATAGAGGGCTTGTGTGAGCATATAAGGTACTGGTGAGCAATTGTGATAAACATAGGAAATAACACTAAACATAATACATATCAGAAATTTCATTCATATTAACAACATACAAATACATGGTTGTAAAATCCCAATTTCACCCTAAAGTTCATGCTTTAAATCTAATCATACAAGACATACATTTGCATAGAGTCTTGTGGTGATTATAGTAGCCTTAAAAAACCTTTAAACATAACATAGGAGACTTATAAGCATCATGGTAGTCATAAAATGTCTTAAACATGGAATCATAATCTTAGAATAGCAATTCATCGAGGTATCATAGCAAGAACATGGCTTCTTAGCCTAAATTAATCAAGAACATACTTTAAATCTTGGTTTTCATAAAGAATTCATACCAAGTTAGAGAGTAGAAGGTATTTACTTCCTTTCCATAAAAACCCATCCCTTTGTCCTTACTTAACATGTACAAATCCTAAGAAAACCAATTAGGAGAGGGTATTCAACACTCCCTTTATAAACACCCATCCCTTTTATCCTCCTAAAGCAAAACATACATTAAACATACCATTGCATTGAATGAATTACAACTAGTAGTTAGTAGAGTGTATCTATACTCTTCCATCAAAGCCCATTCTTTATATTTCTTTTTATATACATTCACAGCTATACTCCTTAATTGCATCCAAATCATGCATCAAACAAGCTTACTAACCTGACTATACGTCTTAATTCTACCAAAATCATGTGTTATTAGTATTATTAAGTATGAATAAATCAACAAGGTAGTTAGTAGATTGTTCTGACCTCTCTAGACAGGATCACTACGATCTTAGCACTTTAGAAAAATTGGAGAAGACTTGAGGAAGGGGGGAAAAGTGAAATCCAGCTTCACTTTTGCTCTAGAAGCCCAACACCAACCTCACATTTGTTCTCACAAGAAAAACCCATTAAACCATTACTCTCTCTCAATCAAAGCCTTAGAGCTTGGAAAAAACACCGTGGTAGCAAGATCCGAGCTTGAGAAGAACTTGAGAAAGTCCTTCGAGTCAAAATCGGCTTGCACCTTCAACCTCAAGCAAAAACCCTAGCAATCCTAGCTTTCTTTATCTTCTTACTGCTCTTCAAAAAATCTCCGAGATACGTCTTGAGGTTGTGAAACCTTAACCTATGAAATGGGGTTATATAGGCTAAGGGTGAAAGACATGAATATAAAACAATTTGAAGCCTATTTTTCTAATTAAAATGAATTTGATCTAATCAAAATTTCCCAATGGTCATCTTATAATCATATTAAATCATAGTGTAAGAAAAACCATACTACAAAGACTTATCAAGTGTAAAGCCCGCCTGCGATTCACACGAACCTTCTTTGGGAATCTCAACACATTCCACACTTGACTACTAAAGACACCGAACTTTGACACACTAGTTTTATACCAAAGAACATGTTAATCATCATCGACCAACACAAGGTTAGGCACTACTTTTCGGCAAGGCGCCTCAGTTTTCATACTACGAAACACCCATCAAAAGCAAGTAAACTTCATAACATAATATAGCATGTTTATATACATAAGCAACATACTAAAACACAACAACATTACATCATCCTTACAAAACAAAATTTTCTCTCTTTCTGCACTCATGCCAACATCATTAGGTGCATGAGCACCTTGCCCCTGATATAGCAAAGACTTGGCCTAGGTAGCCTGGATGTGGGCGGGGCTGTATGAGATCGTTGGGGCATCGAAGCTGGAAAAGACTACTGCTAAGGGGCAGTCAAAATAGGAGTCTAGTTCAATGGGTTTGGGCATGTGGCCAATGGCGGTGGATAATCTCTTAATACGAGTCCAGTGTCACTGCAATGCTAACATGCTCCTATGAGAGCTCGGTAATCCCCAGTCAGTGGCTGCCTCCTACAAAACTGTAGAACTCAAAAGTAGAGCAGAAGATGTGGGTTGAAATGGCACCGGAGTGACTTCAGTGTGGTAGGGCAAGGAACTAGGGTGCAATAGGAGGACTCTACACTGCGTAGGTCCAGAGGATTGGTACAAAATAGTCCTAGCCCTCTATCACGCTGTGTGAGTCACGGGGCTGGCCTCATCCTCAACCTTTCTCTTGAGGAATCCCTCGAAATTGTCTATGCCAATTGGGCCTTATCCACAACCTCTGCGTAGGTCTTATGCCTAAATATAGAGACACTGTCTCTGATATAGCCTTCACTCCCCTCTCGAATTTAGCCAGTCATAGCTCTATGGGATCATATGCGGAGCAAAATAGACAACTCGAAAAACTTGGCCCGTACGTCGGCCACCGACAAATTGCTTGCTCCAAGGGGCAATGATGGATCTTGACTTCCTTCTTCCCTAACTCCAATGGAAAGGTATTTCTTCTAAACACGTACAATAAAACTCTTTTCAAGATCATTCTGACACTGTAGAGTCAGTCCCTCATTCTAAGACAGTGGATCTCCACCAGTGATCGGCATCATCCTCCATCATAAAGGCGGCCTACGTGACTCTCTCCGCACTCAGTAGGCAACAACACTGAAAACAAGTTCTCTAGCTGCTTGATCCAGCCTCAACAACCAATGGGATCAATGCAACATAAAATATCGGAGGGGCCTCAATCCTCCAAACTGCCTCTACCCCTGCGGTATGGTTGCCAGAGCAGGTACAAGTGCGGCCACAGGAGAGGCGTCGTAGCAAGTTGTTAACTTGAAGCTAAGTATGGACTATATACTCATGACCTTCAACGGGACCTCCATTGGAATATATGATCGAAATCCAATCAGGACTGCTTGTATAAGGTCCCAACGGGTTAACAAGGAAGAAGACATACACCCGAAGTAGATATTCTGAAAGGGATTTGGGGCCCAGTCTCCCTAAAAGTTTGGTGTAATTTCATATGGCTATGTTAATACAAAAAAAAAATTTGGATTATGTGGATTATTTGAATTGGATGAATTAAGCCAGAAATTTGGGTGAGATCTATATCTAAAGCAACCCTCAAATCATCTGACCATTTTTCGTCAAATCTTACTGAAGAATTCGAAATTAAGGTAATGATAGAAACAGAGAGATGATCTAGATTATGGACAAAGGAAGAGAGAGGAAGAACAAGAACTTCATTTCAGAAAATTGGTTGTTTGCAAAAAAAACTAAATGTTAAGGTAGCTTGTGTTCTCTCCAAATAATAGTCTTGACTTCACTCGTAGGGGAGGTTCTTTATTAAGATTCCAAAGTGAGGTCTACGATTTTATGGGAGGTATAATAGCTTATACACTCATGACAGCTCATAGGCAGCTGTAAAAAAAATACAGTCTGACAATCAACAAGTTAGTTATAACTATCTTAGGAGTGTAATGACCAAAAATACCCCCTAAGTCCCCATTTCCCATAGATAAGTATGAGTTGAATGCTCAGCCCGTGATAATCCAAGATTGTTATGAAATCATTCATTAATAGCGTCTCAATCCTTAACACGTTCTTCGGCACCCTCCAAACCATAAATCCTAGAACACGCTTAGAGAAAAAAGAGAGGTTAATACATGGGCAAGGCAGGTCACAGCCTTCAAATATCACTATAGGGGCATATGGAGACACCCATCGTTAGGTCTTGATGTCCTCATGGCGAACGCAATGTGGCGGAAATCCCCATTATACGCTAGGTAGACAATGCTCTTCGCCCTAGGCTTGTAGTATGAATGCCACAAAGATGATTATGATTACGCGGATACATCATAGGTATTGTTGAGATTTAATGACGTCCATAACGCCTCCTGCCATCAGCCCGGGCGTAGCAGGGCCATCGGGATAGGATATAGGGCCCCTTAATGTAGAACATACAGATAGATGGTGGTCATGACCCCAACACCAATCCCCTGACGAAGCGCCTAGGTTCAATTGGGGTTAACGCATGCGCCATTCCTACGGGATATACTGGCCCTTCCATCATAGTCCTCTGGAGAGCCTATGTAGAGCCACGGGCTGCGTGGCGGCAAAAATTCCCCGTAGCAATACCTATTTTGGCATTAAACAATCAACGAATCAAGCATTTATTCATCACGTGTGACTACTTGTATACGTGGCAGCTATCAGCAACCTAGTTAGTGTGTGTTAGTATATGTTCGAAGGTTAGTGGGGGAATTTAAGATTGGCCTAGAGGGTGGAGATTAAACCATCACAACCCCCTGACCGAACCCAGAACCTTCCGAGACACTACCAATTGGACACAGCCCAGTGTGTAGGGTAGGTCTTAAAGGTCCCCCAAAGCGGTTTTGTAATCGTATGCCTCGTGGTGACGGGGTGCAAGGCAAGAAGGAAGCCACTTTTGACAACAATGATTCTGAACAACCCCCCCCCACCCCCCCCCCCCACCCCCCCCAGTTATATTTCAGAGATGAGTTCAAACAGGCTTGAGAAAGAGGGAATCAAGAGATGGTCGGACTAAAAAATCATGGTATTTGCTTGGGTGAAAGTATCGAAAACACAAGGAGACAATCCCTTTCATCTTAACTAATGCAAACTTATATTATTACAGGTGGTACGAGTAGGGATGATGAAGATTATTGCTCGTTTTGTAGGAACGACTTGTACAGAGACTCCAGTCCTAATGTATCGGCCATTCAGGAGAATTCCTAGGCCCATTGGCAGTGTGGACCATGGAGAATCTACCTTATTCTGTGCATTCCAAGGACTGTTAAAAGAGATGTCCATTCTATCATTCTGCAGCTTAGGGAATTACCCAAAAAGTAGTTGGGAAGGGCATGCCAGCAATTGAGGCACTGTCAGCGGATTCGTGGGGACAAAGACACCCAGGTTTTGTGGTTAGTATTGTAATCTGATTTACACCCCTAACGGTTATGTAGAACACTTATGCTTCAATATGTAATTCTGTACTTGTATATAAGTCAATGTGCTGAAAGAAATTTAGCCTATATAAAATCCCAAAGTTAGAAATTGATAAATGGCGTGGGTTAAGGGGGAGAAGTTTGTTGGAAAAGTACAGGATCCATTGCGAGCAAGGTTCAAGGTTATGGCATACCCAAGTCATTATTATGGTGACATTACACTAGGGACATGATAAAAGCAACAAGTACATTTCCGTGATATAGAAACCCAATCGATTGATCCCCCCCCCCAAAACTTCTTGAACAGTACATAGGAACAGATATACAAGATGGTTTACCCAAATGACCTACATAAACTTCAGGCAAGGAAGTAAGCAGACAACATCAGTTCTTCTGATTTTTTACCATTATTGCCAACAGCCATCAGTCTGCTGCGGTGGTGGGGCTCACTGAACCACCATTTATTCTGTACCGCTCCTAAAGTCGGTTTAAATAGGACTGGGATATCCTGGATCCAAAAACCCAATGGATTGTCTGTAGCAAGCATGATTGTGAGACATAGTCCTCTCAATTCAAGAATCAGAACACTACGAGATTCTCTCACCTCATTACTCGTGGGAGATTCCAGAGGGGATTCCTTGAAATGGCATCTGTTCAGACCAACAGCTCAAGATTAACACGTTCCGTTCCCCAAGGATGAGGACACTTGTAAGCCTCATTGACATTGAATCCGGTTGATTCAGACCCCAAGCCAAAAACATCTATCAACCCAGAATATACCCCACTTCCTCCTGAGATGTGACAATCACAAAGAGAGGAAATTAATCAACATGATATTCTGATCAGGTAACCCTAACCAATCACGTCTTCAGCAAGATAGCTGACCGCGAGTGAGCTCCTTGCCGTGGCATTTCGCAATGGCCCGACATTGCATGGAGAGCAGCTCCTAGAACCAGTAGAACTAAAATTATTCAGACCTGGCCACACTGCACAATACGCGACCGACCAGAAAATGAGGCATGCTTACTCATCAGCTGTGATTGGATCTCCAACGATTAAATGCCGCAAGAATTCAGACCACAACCATCTTAAATGGTCTCAGATTTTTATGCAGCTAGTCGCTTCGGACTCACTGTGGTTGATGGCGGACCATCAAGACGGAGGAAACAGACTTCTTTTGCCACTTCTGGCCTGGGTCAGCCACTCAATAAAAAAATTTCACCTCCTTGATAAAAACGTGTTTAATACAATGGGATAGTACAGGAGTAATTTCTAGGATTGTTAGTCTAATGAAATACAGGTTATGGATGCAATGCAACAGAAAATTACAATTAGGCAGAAGATCCCTTCTACCACTTGGTCACCAGATTCTGGCCATACGTCATGCTTGGGACCCGTCGATAGTTATAATGAGACAAAAGATTCTGGGTAGGGTGCAAGAGAGTGAAATTGGGTGCAACTCGCAAGCAGACTAGCCTGCAATCACAACAAAATTATACAAAGTCATACTTAGAATGTTAATTGAGGAAGGAAAGAAGAAAAGGCTTCAATCACTATCTCTGAATGAATCCTAAATATTATGCAATTATATAGATGAGACTAAAAAATCTCCTCAAGAGACCCGCTCGCAAGCCGACTAGACTCAAGCACAACATTACAAAAAATTCATATACAGAATGTAAGTCGAGGAAGAAGAACAGGCTTCAAATCAGCGTATATGATGAGACTAAATCTCTCACTCGAGAAGTAACAGCATTGTCCAATTTATATGTTCAAATGACTATCCAAACTCAATTCATTTAAACTGTTGGACTTAGAGATATATACCTATAGCAAGCAATTTGAAACGAATTTGGTGATGAATCAAACAGTGACAAACAAAAATATTACGTTGCAAACATATGCTGCTACACAGAATGTGTGGTCCATAGTCCAACTTCAGAGTGGCACACAAATCTCTCTAACAAACTATTTCATTGATGGTGTCTGATTAGTATGGAGAGATTGGTGGTGTTGGAAGGGATACTGGCAGAAGACAAATCATACAATGGCAGTATTTGCTTCATAAAACCTGCCTCCAAATCAAAGTCAAGCAACCTCTTCTGTGTGCACCTAAGTCTCTATACCAAACGGTCACTCTAAGGGAGGCATTTGGTAACCTCTAAAAAATACAACTTCTTTTTTCTGATTTTCAAAAAGAAATAGAACTGTAGTACAAGAACCGAGTAAGACTCTGGGAAGGGCTAATCAACACATAACGTAAGAGGTTTACCATGAATAATAAGTAACCCCAAGCTGACTTTTTTTCATGATCTTATCGTGTAAAGCTTGAACAAAGAGAGTTTATGTCTGCAAATATAGAAAGGAGCCCTATTTGACAATGCACTTTCTATGTACCTGTATATTTTTTTTGCAAAATGCCTCTACAAGTGCGACTTGTTCTGGTATAGGCCAACAAGAATATAGAAATAAGCGATGATTTAATGTTTCTTCCAAAAGGTGATTTAAAACAGCCTATTTAAGAAAAGACTTAAGATAAACAACTCTTATGGTGTGGATCTCTAATGGTAATAAGCGGTATGAGTTTCAGATAAGAGTTGACACAATGCCACCTCAATACTCTGCATCGCACCGACATACACCTCATAATAGAAGAACCACCACTAATTTGTGTTTTTTTGAATGTCAAAAGTATGCCTGGTGGCCGGCGACCTCCGGTTCCCTATTAAGCCCTCTGCTGCTACCATGCGGTATCGGTTTGTAGGCCCTCATTAGTATAGTCCTTGACAGTCAGTGCATACAAAAACAGACCCTGGTCCAACATGATCGTACGTAATCCAGAAGCTGACTTATACGACCTACTGTCTAGAAGACAGTGCAGGAGGAGCAGCAATATGAGCAGGAGAGCGCGGGGCAACTATTAGCTAGAAATTGCTGCGGCAGATCTAATGAGGAAGACGCCGTCCAAATTGAGAAAATGCCAGAAGCGATGAGTTTTACTACGTTCGTCCGTCCAAACAGGTGGAGCCAACAATGCATCAGACGGGAGGATGACGATACATGGGTCACAGGCTGAGGTCTAAATGACCAAAACGTCATGTTTTAACAAAAATAGAGTAGGAACAATCTTAAACGGATGTAGGATAAATATCATTATTGATGATAAAAATAGCAAAAATAGGAGATAAAGGAAGAAATGACCTCAGATAGCAACACAAAAAATAAGAGGCATAATTTGAAGAAACGCTAAGAGAGCTAGATGCACAAAAGCTTAAATGAGTGCTATCTCAGGCGAAAATATTAGATTGTACTAGGGCCAGTCGACCTAGTTACGCGAGGGTAGTGGACTGATAAAGCACATTGACCACATTGCATATATACTAAAGTTCTGTCAAATGGGGTCATCAACTTACGTCACGATGTATTAGGTCAATTTTCTCATCTGGCGACATTGAATCTCGATGTACAATCAAACATGTGTATGTAAAGATTTTCATAATAGCTACCAAGACAACGGCCAAACATGCTAGTATTATCATAAATAGTAACAAATAGAGAATTATTTTCTAAGTCCAAAAGTTCTAAATTTGCAGAATACTTGTGATTATTTTTAGAATCTTTAGAACTACAAAATTGTCAAAAAGTCTGGCATATTAGTATACAAAGTTTGAGGGAGTTTTCATTTCTGGAGAAATGCACCCATTTTTGATAAAAAAGATGATCTAACATAAACTGTGCCATTCAGAAGACGAAAATACACCCCTTTGACACGACCCTGACAATATTTTTTTTTGACAGGAGGTGTGCCCAGCCCTCGAGCCAAGGAATAGTAACCTTTCCGGTATAAGCCCACCCACTCCGGCAATGACTTGGCGCATATTTCCTAAAATATAAGAATTTTCTTTCAAATCCACTGAACGGCGATTGTTAAGTGACTACCGGATACGCTTGTGTCATTAGCCCTAACCTAGGTTGAAAAGCCTCCATTTGATGCATCTCACCAAATTTTTAGAGCAATATTCACCCAAATTTGCTTCGTTGTGCCTCCGCCCTTATCCCTCGCGAGGAGAAATGTGGGTGCGCGAGTGAAAAATCAAGTTGTTTAAAAAATTTTTAGAGTAACATAAATTATGTGGTTAGATATTGTAGTGCTTCAGATTACGGGACGAGTAGAGATATTATGCATGGAACTTGATTTTGTATTTTATTTTATGATAAATTTGAACGGATGTAATGAAATATATATGCTAAGTTATACCAAGATTAATCATCATAATGTTGTCGTCAACGCAGGTCTTGGTTCCATTCCATTGCATCTTTTATGTACATTGGTTGTTGTACTTTAATTGTTTTTCGACGCTCAAAAATCTATTTTAATATGTTGCTAGAAGTTTTAAATAAAATTTCCATATTTTTTCAATTATTGTCTCAACGTCGCTTATTCACCGGACACACACGCAAAGACGAGTTGATGACATTAGCTATTCAATGTAGGTGCATATCCCGCCATATCGATCATTCAGACCGTTGGTCACAGGTAATGGGATCATATTACGATGGAAATAAGCACAATATAAGTCACTACATCAAAATACTTGATGTATTGTGTTGTCCCATCAAGATCAGTTTATCTGTCTAAGTAACGTATTTGAACTCATGAAAACGTTCCCCTAAAAGCTTTGACAGCATATTATCTATTTTTTTTACTTTTTGTGTCTATTTAAAAAAAAGGCCATACACCTAATTTGCACCTAATGTCCTGGTTTTAAAACCATGCAACACTGCTTGATGACAAAGTTCGTAAACTATCTTGTTGTTAATTGACTTTAAGTTGTGTCCACAGAAACCTTGTGACTGCGATGTACTAAATGAGCAAAAAAATTCTGTCTTGTTATCTTAGGCACGTTTTGGTATAGGTTACAAAGAAACCATTTTTTAATCCAGTTGGTATAGGATCCAAAACTAGAGAAACTTTGTACGTGGTCACACCAATCCCACTAACTAGGTGTTTTAATGTCGATAGCGCAAGACAGTTGTACACGGATGGATAAAGATCTAGCGCGAGATAAATCAGTTTAGGATATATAGCATTTGCAGGAGTTGAAATTCAAAAAAATGTACGTGACCTAACGGTAGTGATTCGTCTCATACTTAACACATTTGCGGATAAAACATCAATTAGAAAAAAATAAATATACCAGTTATACTTAAAAATGTAAAAGGTATTCATACATTTTTTTACAATAAGGTTTTTGACCTGGAGGGATATGACTTAACTAGTCCATTGTTTTGTGGCTTGAGGGTAGCTTTTATGCCGATTGGATTTATTTTGGATGCTGAGGACTTTACGTTTGGCATGATGATACTCCAGTGTCTCTCAGAAGCATACTCAGTAGCCACCTTCCCCGCATAGCACGGCTGATAGGCTGCGGGCGCGTTTGCTGCCAATAGAGACCTCTTTTCCCGGACCCCAGCCCCTAGAAACTATTATGATGCACCCGAGGGGACTCAATCCGAATGGAATACCACAAACATTTAAGCACTTTGATGCATGAATTACCCTTCCAATATAGGATGGGCCATAGAACATCAATGCTCAAGACCACGGTGTACTAACATTGAATGGACTCAGGTAGTTTCCATTATTTGGGTATGCGTTTTTAGACTAGTAGTGATGCGAGTACGGTGAGAAAGTCTAGTATGGGTAAGAGGGTCAGTTAGGAATTGGTTAAAATGTGAGGTGGTGTTCAGGGAATTTCTCTGGTATGTTTTCCATTGGTCCTTGGTCGAGTATTCTGTACATTATACCTGAAGCTCGAAATCCCCGCTAAAGGTCGCTTGATCCAATGAGGGTTATGTGTGTGCAGATATACCTTTGCCTCTCGTATTCTTATGTATTATTCCGGACACTTCTTGGTCTAGTCCAATAAACTGTAGGAATCTGTCATACATAACACAACCTCTTCACACATTAACGATCAAACTGCCTCTATTCAGCTAATTACATGCAGCAAATATCTTGTCAATACTATGAAGTTCATTTATCTTTCAAATGGTGTAGCATCAAAGATCCAAGCCATTCAATTGATTGCAGACATCTTGGACAAAACCAAAATCCACAATCAGTAAATCAAAGTATAAAAGTCATAAAGATGGCACTGTTAGATCCCTTTTTGTAGTGTATGACCACCAAAAGAAACAATCCCATTGGCCTATGATTGATCATTGAAAAGGGCTAGGACAGTCTGGATATACTGTCAAACCCAGAAGCACAACTAATAACTTCGACATCCTGGATCAAGAGTTAAGTGTAATGGACCCTAGATTTTTCTTTAATTTGTTAATACTACATTGTCAATTTATTTATGATTGCAGTTGTTGCCAGCCAAAAGTATTGGATAGGCAGGAATGATGATAAGTCAGCGACATAACCAGATCATTGGCTACAGGATGACACTACCCAATCCTTTCTGATCGAGACTGTATATGTGTTCAAAACCACTGGATAAAACACAAGGGTATTCAGATACGCAAACAACCATTTACATCAATGGGTCGCAAAGAAAACAAGTGATCAACACAACACCTTGAAAATCCACCAGAACCAGCAGCCACGTCTTAGGCGGGCACTCATGCTCAGACTCCCTCGGAGAATCTTGGGATCATATTTGTGGACTTGATATGACGTGGAGAACTCAGCCACCGCACAATATACCTTCTAAGTTAGAGATCTTCCTCTCCCGTCCTGCTCAAGCTTGCCTCTATTCCCGCAGTGATTTTGTTTATCGTCTCAGTCCTAGTACCACATCCATACCACATCCACACGCCATGCGACACGTGGCGACACAACACATCCCTCCAGTTTCGTGAAACCCACTGCCGCAGGCAGGACAAAACTCCCATCCTTCCCTTGTACATTCTTTGAGCAGGTAATATGGCCCTTGACCTAAAGCCCCACGAACCTTCCAGTCTGCCGCGTTACATCAACCTCTTCTAGCCACGATGCAGCCCGCCTTGCCCGCTCGTGGGTCCTGTCCCAGCGCGCCTCCTCCAACGGTTGCATCGTTAGACCGAAATTCTTAGTGTGGACCCTTCCCTCTCCTGGTCTACCTCTCTTCCGCTAATAGCTTATCCCCACGGTTCCCCAAGTTCCTCTTTGGTTCCTCTGTCTTCCTGTGCCCTTCTTCGCACACTCGACCATACCCTGCCCCTA
>JABCRI010001012.1:0-29902 GCA_015143295.1 Tetracentron sinense
ATCGCGAGATGTTGGGAAGGTGTCTGAAGAAATGTAGCTGCGGTGACACACATTGCGATGTCCCCAGAGATGAATTAATGACAGATCATTTCGATGAGCAACATCGCTTGATGGGTGACAACACCTTTCAGATGTCACCAAGAAGCGATGAAATGACACACATTTTACGATGTCCCAACAGAGAGATTGACCCACATTTTGATGTCAAACCGAGAATAGAATTGATACTACACGAACATTTCGTGTCCAAACAGAGAATGAATGCTGACACAATTCGCGATTCCAAACAGGAGTAGATGATAACTGGATACAACACGAGTTTCGATGTTCAAACGCAGGATGGTTTAAATGGATGCAACATTTACATTTTCGATTCAACCTAGAAGAGACTGCATGACTCAACCACATTGTCGATGCAAACAAGGATCTGACTGGATGACAAACACATTTCGTGGCAACCGGATAGATGAATGAGACAACACATTTCGATTCAACAGAAGAGATGCCACACACTGTTCGATGTCAACCGAGAAGAGTGAATACAACACATTTCGATGTCAACAAAGAATGATGTATGACAACACATTCGATGTAACCGGAGAGATTGAATGACAACACATTTTCGATGTCAAACAGAATAGATGACAACACATTCGATGCCCCGAGAAGAGATTGAATTACAACCATTTTGATGTCCACAGAGAGAATTAAACGGATGACAACCATTTCGATGTCACCTGGAAGAGAGTGAATGGACACACATTTTCGATGTCACACATGAGAGTGCAATGTATGACACTACATTCTTCGATGCCAACACCGCAGAGATTGATGACAACACATTCCGCTGTCAAACAAACGGAGAATATTAAATGGATGCACAAACACATTTGATGTCACCCGCTTTCCTTACATGACAACACATTTCGATGTCCAACAGCAGAGAAGATAATTGCTAGAGATTCACTTATTTCCTTGCTAATTCCGACGATCGCAACGAGACTTTGCTTGCCGGCTGAGTTATAAAACTATACTGCCCTGATTCAGAACCATAAGAACCCAATTTGAAACAAAAATTCTGATAACCATTTTTTTTTTTTTTTTTTTTTTTTTGAGAATTGTAAAATTTATTTTTAAAAAAAAATGGCTTTTGAAATCCGTACAATACTATACTTTGCCTTCGAAGTTGCCATGAATTGCCCTGTTTCGTAGTAGCATTGAAACATGAAAACATTTGGCGTTTCGACAGTACATTATTACCAAAAGACATCATGCCTTTAACTGAATCATTATTTTCACAGATCAGTAAAACTCAAGTTGTGGTCTCCCTGAGCTAGATTGGCACGACGACAGATTTTGTGAACAAATTGATTGTTGAGACTAATCTGATTGCTTGAGAATAAGCGCATGGTCTTCTACAGATTTCCTCTATTGACTGTTTTTTTCAACTTTTTTCCCTTTTTTTGGCCCTTGAAGACCAAGTCACGGGTTCTGCATATTTTTTGCGCTATGAGGCCGCTTCCGGTTTTCACTCATGCTGCGAATTGATTCAATATGATTTTTTCCTCTTTTTGCCCATAGTCGAGACAGAGCTGGTGTGTCGCGGTGATTTTTTGCGCAATGAGGCCGTTGCCCCCCTCCTTCCTCCCCCGGTTTTCACTCATGCCCGCAGGGGGGGATTTAATTTGGAGTACGATTCTGCTCTTCTTAATGACTGACTCTTGCCTGAAAATTTGATGAACAAATGTCTTTTCCAAAAGTCGCTGTTTGGACCACTTTCACTTTTTTCCCTTTTTCTACCCCGTGGACTGACCAAGTCACAGGGTTCGCATTATTTTTTTGCGTGAAAAAAAAAATGAGGCCGTTTCCCCGGTTTCACTCATGCCTCAATGAATCAAATTTATTTTCCCTCTTTTGGCCCCTATCACAAGACTGAGCGGTGGTTACGCGTATTTTTTGCGCAATGAGGCCGTTTCCTTTTCCGATTTTCACCTCATGCCCGCGATTTATTTTATAGGAGGCTTTAATTCCCTTCAGTTACCTGATGCCATGTTTCTAACCCTGATACTATTCCGATAACTGCTTGACTCTTATTCTCTAAGGATCTAGGAGGACTTGAATGGGAAGAAACATTAGCTTGAGGGGACGAAAGGTTTGGGACAGAACCCCTTTCTCTGCTTATCGCCTCTTATGATTTTTTTTTTCCTTTTTCCTTATCAATCACTCCTTTTCTAGTCCCCTTTTTTTTTTTTCTTTTTTTTCCTTTTTTGTTGGATTTTTTTGTCTTTTTTTTTTTTTTTGTTTGTTTTTTTTTTGAATTGGAGTCTGCTTGTTTAAATTGTTTGAAAATTTTTGACCGCACCTGATTTCCAGGTTGCCTACGTACCGGTTTCAGTATCAGTCATGACGTAGTTCATAGGCAGACTAAGTGCAAGGTGTCCCGATAAAAAGGTTTTTGAAAGTGAGAGGGTTCTTAGGCTCAAAGGGTTACTAACGAATTTTATTGATATAGTTGTAGGTGTTACATGATTTTTATAGGGAGAGTAAGCAACAAATACGCCTCCTATCGTCCGGGGGCAGTCACCCCTGGGTGGGTGAAGTACGGTCTAAATGTACCGAAGCCCGACTATCATATCGAAAAAACCGAAATCGCTAAAGCCATACTTACTAGTCTTCACGTTAGGTCCTACTGTGAGTGTGGTAGCTCGTGGAGAGAATGCCTCATGCATGGCGCATACGGGGTCGGCAATCGAAGGATGGCGCCTCAGCTTGCCGGAGGGAAATGGGTCATTCGCCTGCAATGAGGGGGAAGTAAGGGGGAGGACCAGGCTGGTCGTAGGTGTTAAGGGTTGATAAAAGTTACACCAGCAAACACCACCGGACAATCGGGGACGTGATGGACACCACAATTTCCGGAGAACAGAAAGTGTATCAGGGGGACCAAACACAAATCAACACAGAACCGACTAGTGTTTGTGACGATGTGCTTATGTCGATCCAGACCTGGACCAACCCAGCTGCATGATAACTAAGCGGTTGGAGTGCACATGAGAGGAGTATACTGATGGGTGCGTGTGCATCAAAAAATAAAAATAATATCTTCATCAAATGCAACTGTTCATAATCATGAGCTATGCCCATTCTGATTCTTCAATTTCTTTCGCTTCCATGAGCACTCAATGACCCCGTGGTGGAAACGTTTCTACCTCAATCAAAGCAGGACGCTTCCATACCGATGCTAAGAAGAAATGGTGTCGCACACCGGTCCCAAGTGCGAATCGATGTTCTGTAGGCCATGAGTGCGTAGGAGCATTCATGCCAGCAGAGTACCTAATTGCCATTTTTCCTCGATGATCGGAGATTTTTTCATATTTTTTGTTTGCGGCTTCGACGCAACCATTGGCTTGTGGTCTGTACGGTGTGAAATTATGATGCTGCTTTTGAATCTCTGGCAGAGTTCAGTCCTAAACCTTTTTGCAGAAATTGAGAGCATTATCTGGGACGCTCTCATACGGAACCCCATATCTGCAAATGAATCTTTCTTGAAAAATCGGTCGTTAACAACCAGAGCTGTGACATTAGCAAAAGCAGGCCGCTTCAACAACCCATTTTGTGAAATCAATTGCAAACAAGAATAAACCCGCTGATGGCCGTTTGATGCTTTTGGCGTGATGGGCCCAATGTACGTCTCGGGCCCCAAGCTGAGAAAGGCCAAGGTGGCAGTAAGATTGTGCAATGTAGGAGGTTTTGGTGCATTGATTCGGTCTGCGTAAATTGGCATTGATGACATTGTTTTGAACATGACGACAGCAATCGGATTCCATAGAGTCCAATAGTACCCCAATCTAAGAATCTTCTTTGACAGCATTACCCGTTCATGTGGGGACCACAAACTCCTCCGTGAACCTCTTCAACCACTTGTGTTGCTTCCTTTTATCAAGGCATCTCAACCAAATCAAATGGGTGACTCTTGTATAACACTCCTCCTGAGAGAAACAAACTGAATAGAGAGTCTTCTGATTGCTCGACGATCTGTTTTGGTGGCTTCCAGAGGAAAAGTGCCATCATCCAAGTATTGCTTGATATCTGTGTACCATGGCTTGTCATCTGGGCGCTCTTCTATAACTAGACAATAAGCTGGCTGGTCTTGTTGCTGAATCTCAATAGGCCAAATTAGACTCCCTTTAGGAAACTTAACCATTGCAGCTAAGGTCGCAAGAGCATCGGCGAATCTGTTATGCGTCCTGCATCTGTGATTGAAAGTGATTCTCCTGAACTTAGTGATAAAAACATTAAGGCATGCCAGATACGGAATCAACTTCTCTTCTTTGATTGCCCATGACTCATTAGCTTGACAAATTACCAGTGATGAATCACCATAAACATCAATCTCTTCTATGCCAATACAATGTGCTTCTCTGAGTCCAGCTATACATGCCTCGTATTCTGCAGTATTATTTGAACATCTGAACTTTAGCTTGACTGAGATAGGAAGATGAGCTCCTCTTGGCGAGATTAAGACTGCTCCTGCCCCATTCCCGTGTTGGTTTGCGGCTCCATCAAAGTACATCTCCCATCCAATATAATCAGGATCTTCTGGTTCTAAACTTAGAATAGCTTCATCCGGAAACTGGTCATGCACTGAAACATAGTCGGACGATGGGTTATATGCCAAATGATCAGCAATTGCTTGTCCCTTGATTGATTTCTGCGTCATGTATGTGATGTCAAATTCTGATAACATCATGAGCCATCTGGCTGTTCTTCCTGAAGTAGCAGGCTTCTCCAATAAGTACTTGAGTGGATCCATTCTTGATACCAAAATCACAGGATAGGACAATAAGTAATGTCGTAAGCGCTGGGTAGCCCAAACCAATGCTAGACAAGTCCTCTCTAATGCATTGTACTTCTCTTCGTATTCATGCAAACGCTTGCTGATGTAATAAATGGCCTGTTCCTTTCTGCCTGATTCATCATGCTGAGCTAGCACACAACCCATTGAAGTTTTTTGGATGGAGATATACATTAAAAGTGGTCGTCCGGGTGTCGGAGGGACAAGCACGGGTGGATTGAGAAGATATTGCTTGATCTTATCAAAGGCCTGTTGACATTCATCTGACCAGACTGTCGGCACATTCTTTCTAAGCAATTTGAAAATCGGCTCACAAATCGGAGTAAGCTGTGCAATAAAACGACTGATATACTGAATCCTACCCAGAAATCCTCGAATTTCCTTTTCTGTCCGAGGTGCAGGCATCTCGATGATAGCTCTTGCTTTAGCTGGATCGACTTCAATTCCTCTTTTACTGACAATGAAACCAAGAAGTTTTCCTGACGTTGTTCCGAACGTACATTTTGCCGGATTTAGTCTTAGACCAAAGACTCTGAGCCTGTCACATAACTTCTTCAAATCTTCTGGGTGATCTTTAGCCAATGGGGATTTGACAATCATGTCGTCTACATAAACCTCTGTACTCTTGTGCATCATATCATGAAATAATGCTGTCATTGCTCTTTGATACGTTGCCCCTGCATTCTTGAGCCCAAATGGCATGACTTTGTAACAGAAGGTGCCCCATGGGGTAATGAACGCGGTCTTTTCCATATCCTCTTCGGCCATTTTGATCTGATTGTATCCTGAGAACCCATCCATAAAAGATAAGGTTTCATGTCCAGCTGTATTGTCGACAAGGATATCTATGTGAGGAAGTGGAAAATTATCTTTTGGACTGGCCCTGTTCAAGTTTCTATAATCAATGCACATTCTGACTTTGCCATCTTTCTTAGGCACAGGTACGATATTAGCCAGCCATTCTGGGTAAGTTGCCACTGCTAGAAATCCTGCGCTTATTTGCTTTTCGATCTCATCTTTGACCTTCTGAGACCATTCTGGCCTCAACCGCCTGAGCTTCTGCTTAACTGGTTTTACCTCTGGGTTCAATGGCAATCTGTGGACTACTAATTCTGGATCAAGGCCGGGCATGTCCGCATATGACCAAGCAAATACATCAATGTAACTTTTGAGGAAGTCAATCATAGCGCTCCTTTGCTCAGGACTCATTGTAGTGCCAATCTTCACACACTTAGGATCATCTTCGGATCCGAGATTTATGGTCTCGGTGTCCTCCTCATTAGGTTTACATATCCCTTCATACTGTTCAAGGAGGTCGAGGATCTCTTGTGGAGGTTCCTCTTCTTCCTCTTCGTCATACTCTACTTCTAAAAGTTCAAGATTGATTTCATGATTAGAGTTAGCTTTATCCTGGGCAATTCCCTGGCAAACCAATAAGCTCGGTCTTAGTATTTGAGTTTTTTTTTTTAGATTTTTAGTGGCTTCAGATCACTAAGCCTTTTTGGAGACTTAGGTCATACCATCATGAGCCAAAATTTTATATATATACAAAAGGAAACAAGTCTTGAGACAAAGAACATGAATTTCATTGATTTTCTGATGTTTTGTAATATTTACAAAGATGCGTAAAGCAAAAGACTATTGACTATTTTGAAATGACTAACAAAGCCGCCTAGAAAATAAAATTTTGGTTTTTCTCTTTTTGACCTAAAGATGAAAAGAACAAATAAAAAAAGAAACTGGGTCATGGTCTGACTAGTCCGACCTTCTTTCCCTGCCTTCCTCTGGCTGCTTCAATCGTGATGGGATCGGTCCACCATACGAGAGGAGAAGAACTGGCTCGTATGAGTGGAACAGAACTGGATGATGCTTGCGAAGCACTGGAGAGGGTGCACACTTGTTCCTCTGCCATGTAATCAATCTGGACTGCATCTTCAACAGCGAGTTCCTCAAACAATTGAGCCACTTCGAACATTTCAAGAAACCTTGCAGGATCGTCCTTTGACTGAGATTTGGGTGCATGGTTGGCAGTTGGCTCTGGGTCTGTTTCCTCAAAAGGAAGGTTTTTATAGATTTCGAAATCAGAAGGTCTGGGAATACTGGTAGGAAAGGTAACAGATAGGGGAGGTGGGGGCACCGACTTTACTGATGATTTTCCTTTTGTCAGCTTGTTCAAGAAATCTTCCAACTCTGGTTTGTACCCTATTCCGAAACGAGGTGTGTAGCGAGGTGCTACATACCGTTTCTTCATTCCTTGGTGGTGGGCGCCCAAACCCAAACCAGGTCTGTACTTCATTTTAGCCATGATCCTCACCGCTGCCGGTATATATTCGTTTTTCTTGCTTTCCAGCTGAGCAATACAAGTAACCTCCTCAAACTGATAAGTCATAAAAGCTGCCCCTTGTCCCAATTCTTGGACATCCCCAAAGGAATTTGCCAAAGACTCCGTCGGAATCACAATCAGTTGATCACCTTGAATGAACTTAATCCTCTGATGAAGTGATGACGGGATGGCTCCGGCCATGTGGATCCACGGCCTTCCAAGAAGAAGAGTGAAAGAAGCTGGCACATTAACTACTTGAAAATTTGTCAAGAATTCTGATGGTCCAATAGAAATGTTTAAGTCGACATCTCCCAAATTTTGTCGAGTTGAATTGTCGAAAGCTCTAATTGTCATAGGCCTTTTCTTGACATGACTGATGTCCATTCCCAAACCTTCCAAAGTAGTTAATGTACAGACATTCAAACCAGATCCATTGTCTACCAGCACTGCTGAAAGTGTTTTACCCCTGCACTGCACTGAGATGTAAAGAGCTCTGGTGTGTTCTTTTATCACTGTCTGGAATTTCCTCTTCACTGAAGGTAATGGTCTTTGGTTCCAGAATCTGACCTACCAGTTGCCCCAAACGTTCAGGTGTTATATCCTTTGTGACATGAGCATTGTTGAACACCCTAAGCAATTGCTCCCGATGATGCTCTGAAGTTAAGAGTAATCCCATCACTGAAATTTGAGCCGGGAGCTTTGTGAGTTGATGGGCAATATTATATTCCTTCGCTTTCTCCAAAATTTTCAACAATGCAGCATCTTCTTCTTTTTGTTGCTCAGGATTTAGACATTGCTCTTTGCCCTTGGACTTAGGCAGTTCAACTTCTGGTTGCTGGTAAACTCTTCCTGACCTGGTTATTGCAGTGATGTTTTCATTGTCCAGGATGAGAGATGGAGGGGCCGGTAAACGATTAAGGGGGTGGATTGGTGCTGGAATGTATGGAATCTGAACTGGACCTTTACCAGAGGGTAATGGAGATGATACAACTGGGGTCGTAGGCCAACCAGCAGGGCAAGGGATGGTATAGACAATTTTCTCTTTTTCATCAGGAATAAAAGGGATTTGTATAGGGCGCTGAATGGGATGAATGGTGGGTGACTGGCTTGGTGACATGCAAGGTATTTGAATCGGTTGAAGCATTGGGGATTCAAGAGACGACAGAGACTGAGGATATGGGATTCGAACTGGGACTCGGTATGAGGGACGAATAGCATCATTGATCTCTGACGGCCCAACAATCTCCACTATACTACCATCAGACTCGTCCCCGCTCAGAAAATTAATCTGCCCTTGATGTGGGGGAAGAGGAGCTTGGATGATGCTAGTATTTCCAGGTGTAAATTCTACTCTGCCTTGATCTAAAAGATTTTGAATATCATGTCGAAGAGTGTAACATACATCTGTAGCATGACCAGGGCCTCGATGATATGCACAATAATGGTCTGCATGGTAATTTCGATTTTGCTTATCAACTGGAATGAGAGGAGTTGGTCCCTTTAAAGTTACGAGATCCTGTTTGAGAAGGAAAGTCAGGAGCTGACTTAAAGAGTAAGGTAAGGGAGTGAAATTTCTCTGAGGGTTTCTCACTGGCTGTCGCGCCTGTTGGTACTGATTTTGTCTCACCGGCTGAGGATTTTGAGGTTGAGGATGTTGTCGAATCGGTGGAGCAGGCAACATCAAGGGTGCACTGGGTGCGATCCAATTAACCTCTTCTCTTTTCCTGATATCCTTCTGCCCATTGTTCCTATTAAACGGAGCACTTGACCTTGGAACTGTATGGCTAAGACTGGCATGTATAGTACCATTTTTCACCGCTGTTTCAATCCTTGCCCCTGTCTCGACAATTACCTTAAAATCGGTTGCTGGTAGGGTTATCATCAGTGTCGAATATGGTTGCTTTAAGGTTCCCAAAAAGGTAGAAGCCATTTCTTCCTTTGACAACTGCACTGATAGTCTTGATGCCATCTCCCTCCATCTAGCGGCATACTCAATAAATGATTCATTATTCCTCTGGGACAGTTGCTCTAGATCGCTCTTTTGAGGGAGCACTTCCAAGTTAAAAGAAAACTGATCTATGAAAAGATCGATCACATCCTGCCAACTGGTAATCCGCTTCTTGTCAATTGAAAGCCACCATCTGAGAGCGGCATCTTTCAGACTTTTCTGAAAATATTGGATAAGATATGATGGTTTATCTCTGTAAGCCATCATGTCCCCCACATACAACTGTAGATGCTCTTTCGGACACCCTTTGCCCCCATATTTGGTGAATTCTGGAACTCGAAAATCTGAGGGAACCAAAGTATCAGATGAGAAGAGTAGGTCATCCAGAGTTATCCCTGTAGAGGAGGATGATGCCCCTTGTACTTTTTTCATCATCTCTTTCAGCTGACGAATTTCTTCTTGTTGGTTCTTGAGAGACACCAATAATTCAGAATCCTGTGGCATTTTTGGATTGTGATGGTCGCAGTGCACAGCCTCACCAGTTTTTCCATCAAATCGGGTGTAGTCAAAATCACCATCCTCACCCGGTTGATCATGAAGAGGGTTGACAAAGGTAAAGTTTGGAGCAGGAATCTCAACCCTAGGTTGATCCGGTTGGAAAGGTCTAAACCCTGAATGGTCTGGTTGATGTCGAAAGGTTCCAATTCCGGGTGGGTCTGGTTGAAAACTTTCTGGTTGGAATGAAGTTCTAGGCTGCTCGGATTGAAATGGTCCGGCTTCTGGTTGGTGAGTAGGTTTGTTAAGTTGTAAAGCCATCAGAGCCTGCAAGGTTTCCTGAATACTGTCCAATTGGGCTTTCATCCCATGTATCTCCTGGTCATGTGCTTGTACAAGCTGGTCTGTACTTGAATCCAAACGATTGTTAGGAGCAGCCATGTCTGCTGAGCTTTGAGATGACCAGTCTGCGACTTCAGGACTGTCCAGATCTATTATTGCAGCTTGGGCGAGGGCACGAGATACAGAACGAGTAACAATACGCTGTTTCATGCAACACTGAGAAAGATGTAACGATTCAACATGAATGCATGATGTAACAGCAAAAAGTTGAAAATCACTTCTTTATATATGCAGGTGTTTGTGTGATTTTAAGACAACACTGACCCAAAAGAACATAAAGAAAAACAAGGGAAGGTAAAAAGAAAAAGACTCAACCCTATACAGGCCCATCTGGGAAGCCATAACCAAATGATGAAGGGTTGCCCCCAAGATCCAGAACTTGCTGATGGAGGCATGCAATTTCGTTCTCCAACCTGTCAACCATGTCCGAAGCACTTTGAATTCTGAAATCAAACTCCAAAGCTTTGACTTCTGCGTTATGCCTGGAGACGCTCAACTGCTCTTGATAGTAACAAAACTGTTCTTCAAACTGACGGGAGTCTCGAGCGTCATCTCTCTTTCTTTTCTGGAACTCTCGCATAGCTTGCTCTAACTGCTTTTCTTCATCATGAGCAAGTTGGTGCCGACGCTTCAGATCATTCTTCTCTTGTTGGAGTAACTGTTGTGCTCCCTCCAATTCTTTCATGCCCTTGATAATCTTGAGTTGGGCCTGTTCTAACTGCTCTTCCTTTGCACTAGCTATCTTCTTCATCTTGGCTTCTTGTTACAGGTGTGCCTGTTGCGCTTTCTTTAATTCCTTTCTGTCTTCGAGAATCTTAAGTTGAGCTTGTATGAACTTATCTTCCCAAGGGATCGCTACTTTAGAAAAAGGGAGACTTCCCTTTGAGGGTACCGAAACAGGTGTTGGTAATTCTTCCGGCTTAGGCATCTCTGAGACAACCTGTTGATTTTCCAACCACAGATCATATCCTTCTTTTGTTGGTGGTCCAGTCGATACCACATATCCTGGCAACTTGCTCCACTTACACAACTGCCACTCTGTCTGAAAACGTCTGTCCATGAGTTCCGATAACTCAGAAAAACGGATATAGTCCTGAGATAAGTCATCTAACACTGGTACACATTGTTGATAACCGAACTGGCGAAGTACCCTGATGGGTACATAAGGTGATGACCCAGTCACTCCTGCAAGTGTTATGCTTCTTCTCTTAACAGTGGCCAAACGAGGTAAAACCTTCATATTAAGCCAATCGCATTTCCAAATTATCTGAGTATCTAAAAGGCTATTGAGGAGTTCATACAACTCCCCCACATCTACGGTTTTTAAGCTTGACTGCACCTCAGCAAACTTTTTTGGTAAACTGCAATACCCACTGATATTGGCTGGCACAGTGATCAGTGATGGTATATGCTCCACTAACCATAAGAATAGCAAAGAAACGCTTGCATTGAAGAAATTCCTTCCGGTATCCGCGGCATGTTTAAGGCTTAGGAATAATTCAGCTAAGATGACTGGAACAAGAGTACCTCCATTGCACACATCTTGAATGATTCCCACAAGTACTGACTCTACATACTCACGACTATTCTTGGGAAAAACCAGTTGCGACACTGCCACCAAAGTAAAGGCGTTGAATCCCGGTAAATCTACAGTCTGGTCCTCTGGTTTCCAGTTGTGCTTGCACCTCTTTAAAAGATAACTTGTGGACAGCCTGGAATAAGAATCCTTGGCACAGTTTTCCAACAATGAAGGTTTAATTCGCAGAAATTCTGATAATTCTCTTTTGTACGATCGCTTGTAGCGAGGAACAATCACTGTGTCAGTTAAATCCAACCGAAGAATGGAAGAGATTTCTTCTAAAGTTGGGCACATCTCATTTCTTCCGAATCGGAAAACCACGGCTGAAGAATCCCAACACTGTATGGCTGTCGTGATGAGACGCCAATCTGGCTTTACCAAGACAAGGTCTAGGATGTAGCCCAAGTGAGTCTTCTGTCTCCAATATAGCTTTTGCATTGGAGTGAGGGCATTTACTATTTCGGTGAGCTCTTTATTACATGCCGCCGTAAGCTTCAGATTCATCTTGGGTTTTGATCTATTCATTGATTCTGGCATCCTAGATGGGCCTGCCATTTGACTGAAAATATGTGTAAGTGCAAGTCTATATACAAGTGTAAACACGATGACATGCATATGAGATGCAGAAATACCAACCCTTTTTCTTTTGAAACCTTTGAAAATTTTTTGTTATTATATTTTTTTTGAGGAAACCAAATGGGGTAGGTGGGCATGGATCCGACCTACTAAGTTGGGTTATTGGAAACCAAAACCCAATAGGTTTATGATGCAAAATGAATGTGAACCTCCTCTTCTTTGAATTTTGAATTTTCTTCTTCTTTTTTTTGTTTTTGTTTTTGTTATTATTTTTTTTTTGAATTTGTTTTTCTTTTTGAATTTTTGTTTTAAGTTTTCAAATTTTAACTTCATCCTTTTTTTTTTTTTTTACCAATTATTCTGTTTTTGCTTTGATTGAGTTTTGATTTTGATTTTTTTTTGTTTTCTGATTTTCTTTCACCAATTGTTTTATTAAAAGGGGTGATCCTTGACATATGTAAACCAATGGGGTAGGTAGATAGGGGTCTACCTACTAAGTTAGGTTATTGGAAACCAAGGCCCAATGAGTTTAAGATAAAACATGGATATGGATATCCAGCAGAATCTGGGTTTTTGAACCCCATATGCAAGTCTAAAGATGGGTTGGGAGTTTATTCAACAATGGCTCACACAGACCCCTTTTTTTAAATGAACATATGGGTACACAGGGGTACCTTCATGTTCAATCAAAAGGCAGGGCGGGTATAGGCTATAAGCAAAGTAGGATTAGGGGAAACCTTCCTAAACAGATGCTTATAGACTATACCTCCACCTAAACTATATGCATATACTGGGGTAATGCAAGGTGTTCCTAAGGTGGTTGGGGGACACTTGGCCGTATATGCGACTCCCAAAAATGGGCCGATTGGCGCAAGTGGGTTTAGTCTATATCCCTTCCTGAGAATAATCGTCCCACAGGGGTGATACAGCTAAACCATGACTGTTAAGCCCCAGCACTGAAGATAATTATCAAACAGTTGTAGGCGTAATAAGTCAAACTAGAGGGTTTAAGGGTTATTACACTAATATGCAATAAATATGATATGCACATAAGAAAGAATAAGAACATACCCACAATATCTCTACTATATACATATGCTGGGGTAATGCAAGGTATTCCTAAGGTGGTTGGGGGACACCTGGCCGTATATGCGACTCCCAAAAATGGGCCGATTGGCGCAAGTGGGTTTAGTCTATATCCCTTCCTGAGAATAATCGTCCCACAGGGGTGATACAGCTAAACCATGACTGTTAAGCCCCAGCACTGAAGATAATTATCAAACAGTTGTAGGCGTAATAAGTCAAACTAGAGGGTTTAAGGGTTATTACACTAATATGCAATAAATATGATATGCACATAAGAAAGAATAAGAACATACTCACAATATAAAAAGAATTAGCAAAAGTAAGAATTATTCTAGGAAATAATCAGTGATTTTAATAATGTTTAACTTATACCTAATTTTCAGGTTGGATCCTATCTTTCCCCAGCAGAGTCGCCAAAGCTGTGAACGCATAAATTTACCGTCTTTCCTCCCCTCTCAACTCTAAGTATCGGAATAAGGTCCGAGAGTAGAGGAATGACGCTAAACTTATTTTTGAGAGTCGCCACCTACTTAGGGGAAGTAGGATCCCGAGATAATCCAAATGAGGGGGCTATGGTCCAGAATAGTCTAGGTAAGGGATCCCTTTAGGTCCTGGGGAAGGGGTTAGGCACCCCAGGACCTCCATCCGATGACGGTAACCTACTCATTAAGTCTAAATCAAACATAAAAAAAATCACTTAACATTTCCTAAAATTTATTAATTTTGCTAATTGAAAACCAATCAAAAGGGGGTGTAAAAAAAAGTTTATTCTTGGTTGGGGTCGAACCCTGATTGGGCTGCCTACTTATCCGGTTAGTCGGAATCAGACCCTCATAGTAGTTCGGGGTCCGTGACTGTTTTTATACTCGTTTCGGAGTGTGGTCACTTCCAACTCGTGTTTGAGTTGGGGAGGGGAAATGGAACTGAGATTTATGAATCTCACTCCGGGAGATGGCCGCGTAGCTAGGTGCTCGTAGGGGAGCTCTAGGGGGCGTTCATTTATTAGGGTAAGTCTTTTTTGCATTTTGTGGGTTTTTAAATGTTTTTGTTATTTTGTATTTTTTGATTTTTCTGTATTTTTTAATTCTGGCAAGTTAACTAGTCAAGAACTAAACTAAATGCCCAAGGTAGGCAAAAAGGAAAAATAAAGCCTAAATGACTTAATTAACTTAAAGGCAAAGAGCAGGGCGGATCGAGCGGCCTTAAACCAAAAGAGGCTATGGTTTAAATACGGACCCTGCTCTAGGTCCCAAGGGAAGATAGACCAGTACCTTTAATTTATTTTAATCTTTTTATATTTTTGTTGTTTCTTTTTTTGTAAGACTAACTAACGGGGTGAGCCAATTATTTAGGGTTAAAAAAAAAGAAAAACTATCTAAGTGCCCAATGTAGGCAAAATAGGAAAAGTAAATCGTGTCCTATCCCTATTGCACACACATGGATAATATATACATACACAACAAAATAAATGGGCCCCAAGGGAAAGTTAATGGGCCAAGGCCCATTGACCACCAATGGTCAATTGGCTTTGGTCCGCTATCTTTCTAAGGCCTCAAGAAGTAGGCCCCAATAATTATTCTAGGGACTTAAGGGCCTCAACTCATTAACATATGGCCCAATCCAAGGGCCCAAAAATATTCAAATCCCCAATACTCCCTCCTCATATTTGAAAAACAATAAAAACACAGCACAGGGGGAGGAATGCATTTGCTACGTCTTGGTTTTGAGCAAAATTGGAAGTCTAAAACTTCATTTTGAACAAAATCAAGGCGTAGAAAATGAATTGGAGCCTATCTAACAAAATTACTACAATAAATAGAGGGTGGTAAATAAATAAATAAAATAAAATAAATAAAAGGGAAGAGATATACCTGCGAGGGTTGATGAGGGATTGGCGATAGTGGTGGCTGCTCCGTGGATCAGAATATAGAAGAGGAAACCCAACAAAGGGTTTACAAATTAAAAACAAAAAATAAAAAAAAATCGGATTGCTGTTGAAGCCATGGCTGGAACAAACGTACTGTTACTGTTGGATCCGACGTGATGCCGCCGGAGAAGATGACCGGAGAAGACGAAGCCTGGACCGGGTGCGATGACCGGAGCTGAGAGAGGAGAAAGGATTAAACGGAGGAGATGGCTACTGCAGTTGAGATGAAACCGACTGAGATCTATAGATGATGGAATTCGTAGGGAGAAAGAACTGAGTTCTGGTGGAGTTGCAGACGCCGGCGGGAAATCGGTAATAGAGCTGCTACTGACGACGCATCAAACGCCGAGATGGAGCGGGAATGATCAAAATGGCGGCAGCTCGCCACCGGCCGGATCTAGATGAAGCTCGCCGGAATGGACGATCGAAGACATGGACTGAAATCCTCTGAAGATGTTGGACTAAGCTATTGTCGACGGTGGTCAGTTGCTCCTGGATGTTGCTGCTGAGAGGAGAGAAAAGATCGGAAGGTGTTGGCCGGAATGGTGAAGCTCGCCGGAGAAGATGGATACCGGAAAGCGAAGATCGCTGGACTGCAACTCCAACCGGGAGAGAGTAGCCTGAGCTACCGGACTGAGGTTTGCTGGGAGAGAGAAGGGACGGCTAACTCGTTTTCACGAAAATGAATAGTGTTTTTTTTTATTTTTAAAACTCCTCTCTTGCTTTATATAGGTAATAGTGATGGGCCTTGGGCCTTAGGGTTTATACCCTTTGAGGATTTGGGCTTAGGTGCACTTGGGCTACTTTGGATCCGGGCTTGGGCTTTAAGGTTGGACTCTGGCTTTGGCTCATGGGTTTTAAACATGGGGTTTCTCTTTGAGGGCTTTGAACAATGGGTAAAGGGGATGATCTCTCTCTCTCTCGGATCTAGAACCTTGACGCTCGAATAAAATAATAAAATTAAAATTAAAATTAATTAAAATTACAAATAAAATCAAGGGATCAAGGGGTGTAAAAATGGGGTGTTCACATTGATCATTGTCATTATCGCTTGATCCTGTGTGACCCAATTCTGAAAAGAAGGATCAACAACTGCTGTATTGGCACCTTCTTCATCAAGAATGAATTCATTTGGACAGATTGTAGATCCATCAACATAGCCTATCAGGGAATGAGCTCTGAGAATTGCAGAGATCTGGAACTTCCAGGAGACGAAATTAGTTGAGTCTAATCTAACAGAAACTAGATTACTGATACTGGATAAAAGATAGATTGATGAAGATGAAGACAAGGTAGAAGAGACAGTCATTGTTGTGACGTGAGTCTAGGGCTCTGATACCATAATGGAAATCAGAACAAATGAAAATCTAGAACTGAGAAAGAGGGAATGAGAAGAAAAGAACAGAGAATCCAGAATTCATTATGTATTTCATCATACTATTACATGTGTTGTGACCTATACATATATACTCTGTAATAGAGTAATCCCCAAAATGCACATTTTGTGCTGAGCTGAAATAGCTGAAATCTATTCTATTGTGATTCCTAACTAACTTCTAACAGACTCAGTTATAACAGACTAATCTTAGTTATAACAGACTAATCATATACTCTATTATACGGGGAGAGTCGGGTCAATTTGCTGATCCCACTCGGACACAGGAGATCTTCCTGCTTTATATATTTTTGTTGGCTTCGGATTACCTTTGGTGGATGTCCCAGGTGGGACCTCGAGCATCCACACATCATTAGGCATGTGGCGTTAAAAATGGGAGAAATTTCTTCCCCCATGATTTTGACTTCTCCCTCCCTCGCATGATATTTCTTCCCGTTAAAATGCCACGTGTCCAATGATGTGCGGATGCCTAGGTCCCACCTGGGGCATCCCGAAGCCATTTTTGTTTGACCTTCCAAAAAAGATCCGGTGGTTACAGAGTCAGTAATCGGATGGTGGGTCTAACCCATTCTCAACCTGTGGATGGGTCAAGATAATCTTTTAGAGTCCTACACGTCGGCACCGTACGACGGTACAAGGTGAGGATTGAGTAGGAAACACGCGGGTGGTGACGATTATATCGACAGATTAAAGGACGATCCAGATTAATCAAAATATAGGAATTAGGAACCGCCTTCTCACGTTGAGCATGTCTTTCCACCCAAGCCACGCGGTCTAAAGAAACTTAATAAGCAAGTTTCCTGAATAGCATCACGCGTATTTAATTCGCGTGTCCAGCATATTCCATCTTCTAACATCTTCTCAAGGACCTGATATGACACTGGTCACGCGAATAAAAGGCGCGTGACACTTAAACTCCCCCATTCTAAAGCGGGTCTGAGATTATCGCGAGTCTCGGATTAAATACCCAGCTAATGAGGTCGTCGTCTAACTCGTAAGCGTGACGTCACGAAACGAAATGGGAACAAATGGAGAAGTAAAAGAGAAAAAAAAAGCAATATGTATACGCGTATACAGATAACAACAGCAACAGCAAATGCTCTCTTTAGACAGTCTTTTGACAAAATATCAAACAAAAATTAGTTCACACACACCACCTTCATTTAAGAATTTCCTCTCTCTCTCTCTCTCTCTTACTGGTGCACCTATATACGAATTCCCCATCTGTATTTGCCATGGAAGGGCATCATCTTCATAGTTCTAACATCGATACAGGCGATCGAATCCCTCAATGGAGTATTCAAGAGACCAAGGAGCTCCTAACGATCCGAACCGAGCTCGACCAAACGTTCATGGAGACCAAACGCAACAAGCTTCTTTGGGAAGTCATTTCATCGAAGATGAAGGAGAAGGGATACAATCGTAGCGCAGATCAGTGCAAGTGCAAGTGGAAGAACCTCGTAACACGGTATAAGGTACAGTTTTCTCCTTTCTACAATTCGCGCGTTCACCTTCGTGATTGTTATAATATTTTCATCCGCTTCAGGGATGCGAGACTATAGCGCCGGAGAACGTGCGACAGCAATTTCAATTCTACAACGAGCTACAGGCGATCTTCGCAGCCAGGATGCAAAGAATGCTTTGGATTGAAGCTGAAAGTGGAGCAAGTGGTAGTTCGAAGAAGAAAGGGGTGCGATTTTCGTCGGATGAGGAGGAGGATAACGAGGAAAGCGATGAGGATCAGAAAGGTAGTAGTAAGAAGAAGAGAAAGGGTAGGAGCAATACCAGTAGTAGTGGTACTAGTAGTAACATAAATTTGCAGGAGATTTTGGAGGTTTTTTCAAGGCAACAAATGCAAATGGAGGTGCAATGGCGAGAGATTGCAGAGGCGAGAAAAGAGGAGAGAAGGTTGAAGGAGATGGAATGGCGTCAAGCGATGGATGCTTTGGAGAAGGAGAGGCTGTTGATGGATAGGAGATGGAAGGAGAGGGAAGAGCAAAGACGGATTAGAGAAGAAGCTAGGGCCGAGAAGAGGGATGCCCTCATTACAGCTCTTTTAAACAAGTTAAAGCGTGAAGACATGTAAGCGTTTTGTGGAGGATCAGATCAGCTATTGTATTTTTTTGTTGAAAAAGAGGAAGCTTTGAGAGGTATGCCTTTGCATCTCTTATTTTTATTTTTATTTTAGTTTTTGTTCTTGCGGTCTCTATTTCTATTTCATATCCATCAGAACCAGATTTCACTGTTAGAACAAAGAACACAATATACAGATCTAGTGAGAAAGATTTAAGTAAGCTTTCTTTTTCTTTTTCTTTTCTTTTTTGGAACGAGGGTATCCGGGCTTCTTAGAGCACCCGGCACCCGACTAAGTCCCACGGGGTGTGCAAATCCCCTCATAAACCCCTGAGGGTGGCCAACAAGGGAAGGGACTCGCACTCAAGAAAACTTGTTCTGATAAAAGGGTTTTGGTGAAAATGCTTTGAGTTCAATTTTTATTTCCACCGAAAAGAAAATTTAAATGCATGTTAGGGTAACTAGATAGACTGGCAAAACTATCGATCCACACTACGAGATCGAAGCTAGCTCATGAAATGTTGTTGGATTGGATAGGGTGAGTGTTGAGGTTGAATGGAGGGGCAGCTTTTCATTAAAGGTGATGCACAGCTCTAGTATGGTAGTCCACTATTGATGGTTTGTTCGTACTAATGATTATCAAATTCGCAACAATATTGTAACAGGGCAATTCAAGAGCCTACCCATACCGATTCATATGCGAAGGAATTGTTTCGGAGTCTCTTGTGAATTTCAACTTTTGGGATATGCTAACTTTGGAGTGAGGATGAGGGTAAAGCCCTAAACTTCCTGTGTTGTCCTCCCTTCATTTGTCATATCAGTTTAAAATTGATATATGCTGCAACAAAGGATACTTGGGAAGAATACCAAAAAAAAAAAAAAGGATACTTGGGAAGGTGATGATATATAGGGTCTTTTTATGACTTAGTGATCACCCCTATAATGGCTGAATTTTTCATTCTAATTATCCTTATCATATGAATTCATGTAAAGACAGATCTACCATGGTAGTGCACTGAGTTGGAAAGTTTTTATGAATTTTATCCGGATTATTGATGATCCGTTGAAGACTCGATGCGACCTGTTTAATGGACAATGTGTGGAGGTATTATGACTCGATTTGTCTCTTATGTTGTAACCCTATGTATATAAAGGGTTTTAGGGGTTTGTTTTGAAAGAGGTGAAGAGAGAGCTGACAAAGGGTGTAAAGGGGTATAGGGTTTTTGATGATTTTGTAAAAATCTCTTTGTTTATTTAGTGAATTGATCCATGTTGTCCGTAGCCGTAAGCATCTTGATGAATCATATAAATCTTGTGTCTTCTCTTATGGTTTGTTTTTTCCTTCTTTTTATTTGTTTTGCTGTTTTAGAATCGTTTTATTATCTTAGTACATTGAATTGTAATACAATGCCGGGTAAGATTTTTGGAATAGTGACGGCCAAAATCAAATTCATAGTAAAATTGTGCCGACATAGTCTAATGTTAGGCATGTTTCGACTTTGAAGAACCTTATTCTTTTGGGGGTAATGAAAGCCGTGAAGCGAATGCAAGATTTAGAAATTTATATGCACTTGGGACACAGTTACGTACAGGTGGAACAGATGTGCGCCATCGGTAGATAAATCCGATTTGATGTCGGCATGACCTTAATATATGCATGTAGTCCTTATAAGTGACCAAGTTTTTGCCGAGTCCAATCAGTCTATGGGTGGGAGGACCAGAGAGTTGTACTGATCATGCGCAGGTTGGGTTAGATACTCATGGGTTGTTCGGACAAGTAGATCGAGAAGGTATTTGAATCTTTTTCCCCTGATGAGATCTCTGTTTAGGAGCTTTGGATTGTCTTCGCCAAAAAGCCCTTGTCTCGGGCAACCATAGAATAGGGGACAAGTGATGGAGAAATCAAAATCATGGGCCCCATGATTTTGACTTCTCCACACACTAAATTAACTCATCATCTTATCACCATGTGTTATTTAATGTGCAGAGAAGTCAAAATTATGGGGAAAAAATGAAATGAATTCTCCCCTTCTTCTATCGTCACATGTCCCATGTTCTATGGTTGCTCGAGACAGCTTTCTGGCAGAGACAATCCAAGGCCCTGTTTAGGAGGCAATTAAAGTGATTCTTATGCATCAGTTTAAGGTGGTGTTCTCAATTTCGTATCCCTGATCATTATTATTTGAAAAAGTAATTATTTGACAATTAATTTTTACACAACCAATTTTAACACAATTGATTTATAGCTAACAAAATCCAATCCAAACGCTCCCCATTATGGGTCGTTTGGATTGGATTTAATCAACATGCTACAATGTTAACTTGAGTAGGAGCAAGACCTGGTATTATAAGGAGTTCAAACTTCAAAGCACGTGGTACAAGTGTTCCATGCAGTGTTGTCAGAATCGGACCGGCTGGTGGAAACGAGAACCGCCCCCCTTACCAGTTCTCAAAACCGGTATTCTTTAAGAACTGGTTGGGAATCAGTCAGAACCGGTCGAAACCTCAGACTCAGGGAAAAATTAAGAAAAAATGAAAAAATATATATAGTTTTTTTGCAAAAGGTACATGGTTGAATCGGGAACTGCCACTCTACCAGTTCGATGCCGGACCGGTTCTGATAACACTGGCTCCAAGTCTCCAATTGCAAGGCTTATCACCCTGGATTATTATCTAATTCAAATGAAGGACAATTACCTGCCGCCTGTATCTCAGATGGCAAGTTTTACTAGTCTCATTGGGAGGTTTGGGAATGAGTGCCCAGAGGAAAAATAACCCTCAATGCCTGCGAGGAGATCACTAACCATTACTAACCTAAGTACTAACACTTATAAATATTGTCTTGTAAAAAAAGGAATGCGGGGTGCGAAGCACACTCCTCAATATTTTATGACTATCCCCATTTTTTTTAAATTACTGATACATATTTTTAAAAAATTAATATATTAGAACAAAAAATATATTTATAAATTTTATATGGAAAACAAAAACGGACCCGGGTCAACTTAGAAGCTGCACCGAGGGACCTCATTGGTCCAAGCTCCTTTTTTACCATCCATCAATTATGGTTAACCCCCTAGGGTTAAGCAATTTAACCATGATTTTTACAAAAAAACAAAAAACAAAATTACAAATTTTAATTTAGTTAAGCTTAACCTTGATTAAACAAGGGTTAAAAGGGACACGGGGACACTTGGGTCAGCTTAGAAGCGGACCCCTTCTTAGGATTCATTTTTTTATCTGCACACCAAACTTCAAAAGAAAACTATAATTAAACCAATTCTTTACCCTTTTCTTTTCCATCTATTGAAAATTTAGGAGTGCTAGCCTTACTCTCAAGCCTTTCTTACTCACATTCCAACAATCCGTTCATAAAGTGTGCACTTTAACCTAAAAAAAATCTATTGCCATTTCATTTTATGGACAAGTGGTTGACTGAATGTGAGAGCAGGAAAGTCTGAGGCTAGGCCTAACACTCCTCTTGAAAATTTGATAAAGATTCTTATCTACCTCCGCTTTAAAATTGTAGGAATTTTGCCTTTGTTTATATCCCATTCCTTCTTCTTCTCTAATTTACGCTATTCTCAACTTTTGACCCAC
Source organism: Tetracentron sinense (assembly GCA_015143295.1). NCBI lineage: Eukaryota > Viridiplantae > Streptophyta > Magnoliopsida > Trochodendrales > Trochodendraceae > Tetracentron > Tetracentron sinense. The sequence continues at coordinate 22,258 of JABCRI010001012.1, forward strand.
CCTACTTTATCTTCTCACCTCTCTCTCTCTTCATTTGTTTTCTTTTTCATGGGTTCATAATAAGCATTCCTGGAGGTAGTGTTTTTTTTTTTTGGAAGGGAACAACTATGAGATTAATTTTCATACAGAGCTCTGCATGTGCGGAGCTCCCGTTTTACACTGTCGAGGGGCAAAATGTGTAATAATGTGTAATAATTACACATTTGCCCCTCGACAGTGTAAAACGGGAGCTCCGCACATGCAGAGCTCCGCATGATATTTAAACTGAACAACTATATATGAACAGGAGTCAACCACATCAACCCAAAATTCAACTTAGAAAATAAGTATTTATGAAAAAATTTTAGTATTGAACCTTCTTTATGTACTTAATTACCAAACTACCATTTCCAAGGCAATTTTTGAAGTGGAGCTCTTGTTCATAGTTAGTCTCTTTTTGGAATAGGATCACTACAGTCCTCCCACAACTCTTGGTGCTTCCATGATAAAGCAACAGTTTAAATGAGGTGTTGGGGAATGCTTGCCCTAGTTTATCTGTTCCCCACATACTCTGCTGGAGGACCATGAGTTCACACCTTTACAGCTGATTTTACATCCAATTAAAGCTAAACCAAGAGGGACGGTTTAAATACAGAAGCTCCTCCCCCCAAAAAGTGGGCAAGAGAAATGAGGTCGCATTCCTCATGGTGTGTTTGGTTTCCACAGAAGATTCCCATGATATCGACTGATTCTATAAAAATAATAGAACAAAGGAAAAAGAGATAAACAAGAAGTCATGTCGGACAAAAATTGGGTTACATACTCGTAATCATCTTGTAACCGGACTCCCCTGAAGGGCAGGGGCAGGAAATTCTTGCAGGGCTAACAATGGGGGCTAGAGCCTCCCATCCCTCGGATCCGCTCCTCTCAAAGGCTACAGCGCCCCATGTATATTATCAATTTTTTTTCCTCAAAATTTCAGGGGGGGCTTCTGCCCCCTAGGCCCCATGTGGCTCTGCCCTGCTGATGGGTTAAGATTCACCCACCCCTAGGATAAGTTCATCCAACTATCCTTGGTTTTCAGAAAAAATTAATCCTATGAGTTAGCGAATTTTAATTGGGATTAAATTTTTGTTTCAATATCTTTTTTCTAAAAATTAAGGATAGATTGGTGAACTTTAGGGGTTGGTGAATCTTAACCACACCTAAAAGATGTCAAATGATACACGTGGCAGCGTTAGTGGCGTAACCGGCCTAGGAGAAGTCCGGTTAAAACGGTTGATATGGGACATGTGACAATAAAAAAGGGGAAGATATCAAATGGAGAAAAATCAAAAAACAGGTGGAAAATGAAATGACTTCTTCCCTTTTTATTGTCACATGTGGGACAAATTCCATAGCCGGATGGTTTTGGTCTAGCTATCGCCAGATCAAATCCCATCCTGTTCCATTGGATAGTACTGCATACTTTCCCAGTTCGTCACGTGTGCTATTTGACATTCATTAACTATGATTAAGATTTATTTACCCTTAGGGTTAAATAATTTAACCTTAGTTTTTAGAAAAATATCTTAAAACAATTAACCACATGAATGAGTGAAATCATAACTAAGATTAATTTTTTTTTTTTTTTAAAGTCATAAAAATTTAGGTTAGATCAATTAACCTTAGGTAGGAGTGAAATTTAACCACGATTTATATACATCGAACAGGATATCTGATGAGCTTGGGAGGTGTGTGTAACACTGAATGGAATGTCCGATCCATGTTGTCACTTCCCTAGTTAAATGTCTTCTCAAGCAAGCTAGAGTGGTGCCCGAGTGTGGATCTCGGGGCAACAGATTTCTCGGGCAAATGCCCAAGTTTTACACTCGAGGCAAAGAAAGAGCTTATAGCTTGCTTAGACTGCTCACTTTCCAAGCTGCCACATGTCCTCTTTGATACCCATACCCATTAACTAGGGTTAATATTCACTCATTTTAAGGATTCAATAATCAAACTTTAATTCTTAGGAAATATATTTTTTTTAAAGTAACCATGTGAGTAAGTGAATCATAACCAAGGTTTTTTTTTTTTAAAATATTATTTTCTAAAAATCAAGATTAGATTATTAAACCTTAGTATTGGATGAATCTAAACCACAGTTAATAGGAGTCAAAGATGACATGACAATTTAGAGAGGTGGGTGTGTACCGCCCAACGGAAGTGCATATGCATGCTATCACCTCTCCTCGTTTAAGCTCACGCCAAATAGGTGTGCCAGTGCAATAATCGGGGCATTTGCCAGAGAAAATCCGTTGTCCCTACCTGGCTGTTGCTCATCCACAGTAGAAGAGTGCGGAATGAGATTTGGTCTACCCCTCACCGGGCTAAAACCGTCTGGCTCATGTTTCTTTTAACACTAAATATGGTTAGGATTCATTCACATGTAGGATTTATATATCTAACCTTTGTTTTAAGAAGAAAAAAATAATAAAGGTTTTTTTAAACATTAAGAGTTAAAATTTATTAACCACTGTTAAAAGAACATGTAAAGGAGTTCTTTGAGTTCATCTGACAGTTTTGGTTTGGCAAGGGCCAGCTGAAATCTGATCCACAAGAGAGCCATCCAAGCTGGACGTGACTGATAGGAATGAGAACTGTCTCCAATAGGTCAACATGTGTCCCTTTTAACACCGTTTAACCGTGATTAAGATATACTCACCCCTAAGATTCAACCATTTAACCTTGATTTGTTTTTGTTTTTAAAATATTAATGTTAAAAATTACAAATTATTAACCATAATTAAAAGAACAGTTAAAGGGGTTTTGCAGAAGGATTTGGTACGAGGGCCAGACCAAACTTGGTCCCTTTATTTTTGAAACGCCAAAAAAATTAGCCTTGGAATCTCTTTGGCGAAGCCAAAAATAGTGGTTTCGGGCTACAACAAATGTGTACGACATGTGGCTGTTGAAGTCGTTTCATTGTCCAATGAATTTTACTTCTTCATATATTATTATACTTTATTTATGGTGATAAAATGGTGAGATAAAATCAAGTAGGGGAGAAGTCAAAATTAGGAAAAAAATCAAATGAGTTCTCCTTTTTTCACGTCACATAATGTGCGGTAGTCTAGACCACTTTTCTGGCTTCCTCAGAGACAATCCCGAGCCAAAAAAATCGTGATAATGTCGCAAAAATTTATCCTCTTGATGGAGGCATTAAATTACCTCTGGCCTCTCTATTCATATTGTGCAGAATTTGACCCTAAAAAAGGAAGAAGTCAATTCATTTTTTCTCCTGTTGTTTTAACCTTCTCCCAAGTTGATATCTCTCCCCCTTTGTTATCCCTATGTGGCAGATGATAAATGGACGCGCAAGGCTGGGCCTCTGGCGTGCCCCACAGGTAATCCGTTGCTCTTGATGGATTGCTGACAGTGCAGGTATGCCATGTAGACCGATAGTCCGAAACGCGTGACTGGTTGGAATCTTTTGCCGGTAATCACAGTCGAAGCGTTTCAAATTTTCAATAGATTAACTTACACGTGTGTTTATATTATTGAGGCGGTTAGATATTACGGAAGGTGATGTGTCCATGTGAATTTAAGTTGAATTTGAGTTTGATTTAAATTTCATTTAGAAGGCAAAGGTAGGCGCAGAAACTAGAAAGAGACAGCGGTAGCAGTTAGCTCTAACTTTAAGCTCGACTTTTTCAACCAAAACGAAAGAGAGGAGAAGAACAGTTTCGCTTTCCTCTTCTCTTACTTTATTCTCTCTCATCGTTTGCTCGTGCTGTTAAAGATTGAGCTGAAAACCAGATTCTCCATTCGTAAATCGATCGAGGTCTTCTCGATTTCCTTCTACTTCTCTCTCGAGGTACGTTGATAGTTTTCCTTTGCTTTAACTTTTGTTTTAAGTTTGGATATACAGAGATCCTAATTCTTGAGAACCCTATCTCTTGGTAATCTTTGTTGATTTTTCTTAAAGATTTTATAGATTTTGTCATTGATGATCAAAGATTGAAAATTTGTTGCAGAATTGATTGCTTGGACTAATTCTTTGATGCTTTATTGTTTTTAAATTTGTGATTTTAATGTTCCTAAAAACGCAGAAGAAAACCCTAGCTCGAGTGGTTGCCTCGGACTATGTATAGTATTTCGTGAGTTGTTAGGGTTTTGGTTTCTATAGAGGGATCTTTCTTCTTTGTGTCGTAAAGGTTTCTCTTTTCTTTGTGTGTTTGTGTGTATTCTCTACCTGAAAGATAGTGTTGCTTATAATCTCTTGTATAATGATAAATCGAGGGGTAGATGTGAATTTGTATTTGGGTTTTATTTTGCAGGAAGAGTGCGTGGAGAGGTGAGAGACGATTTCCATGTGCGGTGGTTCATAAAGTAAGCTATTTCCGACCGATTCTGTCATGGACGGCCAATTTCAAAAGCAAAAGGAGAACAGTTTGAATTTGCTTGAGTTATCTGCCTCGGATGATCTGATTGGCTTGAGACGAGCTGTGGAAGAAGAGAGTTTTGATGTTGATGAGGCGAGCTTTTGGTATGGGAGAGGAATTTGGTTGAAGAAGATGGGGTTTGAGGAAAGGACGCCCCTCATGATTGCTGCTATGTTCGGAAGCGTGGAGGTGTTGAAGTATATCCTCAAGACCGGCCGGGTTGATGTCAACAGAGCCTGCGGTTCGGACAGGGCGACCGCCCTCCACTGTGCAGCGGCTGGTGGCTCTGCTTCTTCTCCTGAGATCGTCAAGCTTTTGCTAGATGCTTCTGCAAATGCTAATTCTGTTGATGCTCTTGGAAATCGACCCGGAGAGCTGATCACTCTTGTTTTAAATTCCCCGTGCATTTCACGGATCAAAGCATTGGAGATAATGCTAAAAGGCAGTAGTAATACTGGGGAAGGATGTTTTTCATCTGATCAAGCCGTTGACCAAATGGAAGAGCAGCTGCAGCAAATATGTATGCCCCAGGTCTCCAAAGATGGGACTGAGAAGAAAGAATACCCAATTGATCCCACATTACCGGACATAAAGAATGGGATCTATGGAACAGATGAGTTCAGGATGTACACATTCAAGGTGAAGCCTTGCTCAAGGGCGTACACTCATGACTGGACAGAATGCCCATTCGTCCACCCCGGGGAGAACGCGAGGCGTCGTGATCACGGAAGTACCAATTACAGCTGTGTTCCCTGCCTGGAGTTCCGAAGGGGGACCTGCTGGCAAGGTGATTCTTGTGAGTATGCGCATGGTGTATTTGAGTGTTGGCTTCACCCTGCTCAATATCGGACCCGGCTTTGCAAGGATGAAACTGGATGCACCCGAAGGGTATGCTTCTTTGCTCACAAACCCGAAGAACTACGCCCCTTGTATTCTTCCACAGGTTCAGCTGTGCTTACGCCCAGATCATTTTCAACCAGCACTTCCTCACTGGATATGGCGGCAATGAGCCCACTCGCGCTTGGTTCCTCATCAGTCTCAACCCCGCCCATGTCGCCCTCTGCAGCCTCGTCTTCTCTCATGGGGGGAGCGCTGTGGCAGAACCAGCCTAGCCTCATCCCACCTACCTTGCAGCTCCCAGGTAGCTGGTTGAAGACTGCGCTTAGTGCCAGAGATATGGATTTGGACAATGGAATTGCTTGGGCTAGAAAATCATCATAGCCACCAACAGCAGCAGCAATTGATGGATGAGATATCCAGTCTCTCCTCTCAGTCCAGTTGGACCACCAATGCCTTGGCCACTGCTGCAGCCGTTGCTGCCTCGTCTGGCGGTCGAACTGGTGAATACAGTAGGCTTGGAGGGGTGAAGCCTACTAACCTGGAAGATGTATTTGGATCTCTTGATCCTTCGATATTGTCTCAAATACAAGGACTCTCAATGAAAAACTGTTGCCATCCCAGTTGCAATCTCCAACTGGAATCCAGACATGCCAGAACATGAACCAGCAACTCCGTTCAAGCTATCCCAGCAATTTCTCCTCTCCAGTGAGGACACTGCCGTCAATGGGGCTTGGCTCATCTGGGGGCGACATCCGCGTAGTCCTGAATTCACGGTCAGCTGCCTTTACACAGCGAGCCATAGCTTCATTGAGCGAAATGCAATCAACCCGTCATCACGCGTTTCAACCTCTGCTAAGTTCTGCAAACTGTGATGTCCCTAACCTCTCTGATTGGGGCTCCCCCAATGGCAAGTTTGGACTGGGGTATTCAAGTAGGAGAACTGAACAAGCTGAGGAAGTCGCATCTTTGGTTCCGAAGCAGCACCGCAAGTTCCCGCACTTTTTTTTCACCAGCCCTTGTGATCTCAACGCACCAAGGTTGACAGCCAGACGTGCCTTGGGTTTCGGCCCCTGGTAAGGATGCCCCACCTGTTTGGGTTTGGACTGGTTGTTTGGAGCACACAGCAAACGACAGTTCATCTCAGACAACAGGGGTTCGGGATGCTATCCCACCGTGGTGGAAACCGTTATCCATGAGCAGAGCCAGTGGTTGGATTAAACAAACAATGTCCTCACCTCCATGCCTGTGTTTCACTTAACAGCTCCTTCTTATTTTTTGAATATTTAATTATATTTGTTATATTGGTACGAGGATAAGGGAAATAATGAATGAAACACCTCTGAAGGATAAATTAATGATATGAGCAGGAAGAAAGTTGTCTGCTCATAATAATAGGTCCCCTTTGGGACCAGAGAAAGATTAGAAGGAACAAGAAGAATGCTTTTTATTTATTTTTGTGTTATCTAATCCCCTTAAGTAGAGAAGATAACTGGAAAGGGGTATTGATAATGTGAGGGATGGAGTGTATACATCTCCACATTCAATTGAGCTCATCTTATTTACCTGGAGGGAACATCTCATCATTCTCATTGGTGTTGTTTTTAACCTTTCTGTTTGATCTTTGGATGATGCTTTATACTTTTAAGAGCATTCCCTCGATCTAGAACCAGATCACTCTGTTTCAACCTTATTGTTGCTATTGGTTTTTAGCAGAAGTAACCCTATGACTCGATTAATATTGTTATGTCTTATTGTTTTTGAGAAGATATAGTTCCTCCAACATTTGGTTGACAGCTTATCATTTCCAACATTCATTATAATTTGGCAGCTCCCAGATTGAGCGAATTCTATGATGTGTCGTGATAATCACATGGCGACCATGAACATGTGTGCTGAGAAAAGTTAATGCAGACTCCGGAATGAGATCTTGATCATCCCAATTCTCCAATACCCTGATATGGTTAGATATGATATCTTCATAAGTACAAAAACAACTTCCTGTTATTCCACTCCCAGTGGATGGAATAGGTCTTAATAGACAAATCGATCTTAAATGAACCACCAGGGGTTGTCTTGGCCGTTTGCTACCTCCCCAGGTTTGCGCCATAGTTGTGTGTTCAACTCCCTTTCTTACTGACCCTGTGTTTGTTTTCTTGTAGTTGTAGTTGTGTGGATTCACTCCACTCCTTGACTTATCCTGGAAATTCTGAGCGGGGTTGGTACTGATACCCCGAAGGGGGCTGATCCTTGGTTCGAAGGCCCTTTGGCACCCAACTGTTTACATGGTGGGTTGTGTATTCAGTTTAGTACGGTATAACGGTAGGTGTTTTTGAGCCCAAAGGCTAGTGCTACTTTTCTGTCCTTGAATTTTTGTTGGGTAGTGAGTTTGAGCACTCAGGAAA